>VMDO01002510.1:0-165990 GCA_007922755.1 Pedetes capensis
TTTAAAATATTCCCACAAGGAAACTAGCCCCAATAGCCACAAGACTGAATTCTGCCAAACGCGTAAAATCAGTTTAGGATTATTATTCAAATTTACAAATCCATTACTAAGACCACAAATGAAGATAGGGAAGATTTTCACCAGCTTCTGTATTGTGAAACAGATTGAAGATGTAATCAGGATGCACTGACAATTATTGATGACTGGACCACAAAAGCTGGAAACAAAGAAAGTTCAGTAGTTGAAGAATATGGCTTTGGAGACACAAATGATGCTGGAGAGCACATAATAGAATTTCATCAAACCTATGACCTTTTTGTTGCAAATACATTTTTTTACCAACATAAATGGTGACTGTACACATGGAATTCACCAGATGGAACATACAGAAACCAAATTGATGACTTTTGTGGAAAAAGACAGTGGAAAATCTCAATATCAAAAGCCAGAACAAGATTAGGTGTTGATTATAGATCACACCATAACTGCTCCATATGCAGGTATAAACTGAAACTGAAGAAAATTAGAACAAATGTCTGAGACCCAGAGGTATGACCTTGGGTATATCCACCTAAGTTCAGACACCACCTCAAGAACAGATCTGATGTGTTTGGACACTAATGATCAAAGACCAGACGAGTTGTAGCATGACGTCAAAGATATCTTTCATGAGGAAAGTAAAAAGATATTTAAAAGACAAGAAAAAAAGAAAAGACCAAATTATAAGTTAAATAAGACTCTAAAACTTACCCTTGAACATTGAGCAGCTAAAGTAAAAGGTAGACATGAGGATGTTAAAGAACTAAGCAGATTATTTCAAAGGATAGCTTGAGAAGACAAAATGAAATATTATAATGACATATGCAAAGAGCTAGAGATAAAAAACCAAAAGGGAAGAACATGCTGTTTTTCTCAAACTTAAAGAACTGAAGAAAAAATTCCAGCCTTGAATGGCAATAGTGAAGGATTATAAAGGAAAAATATTAGAAGACTCAAGATACATCAAAATAAGATGGAAGGAATACACAGAATCATTATACCAGAAAGAATTGGTTGATGACCAACCATTTCAAGAAGTTGTACATGGTCAAGAACCAATAGTACTGAAGGAAGAAGTGGATGCTACCTTGAAGGAACTGGTGAAACACAAGGCTCCAGGAATTGATCAAATACCAATAGCGATGTTTCAACCAACAGATGCAGCACCGAAGGTGCTCACTTGGTTATGGTTTGGAAAACAGCCCCTTGGCCAACTGGCTGGAACAAATCCATATTCATGTGTATGCCCAAGAAAGGGGATCCACCTGAATGCGGATATCATTGAACAATTTCATTAATATCTCACCCAAGTAAAAATTAGCTAAATATCATTCAAAAGCTACTGCAGCAGTGTATTCACAAGGAACTGTCAGGAAATCAAGCCAGATTCAGAAGAGAGCATGGACCAGAGACATCACTGCTGATGTCAGATGGATATTAACCAAATGCAGAGAACACCAGAAAGATATCTATGTTTCATTGACTATCCAAAGACATTTGAGTGTATGAATCACAACAAATTATGGATAACATTGTGAAGAATAGGAATACCAGAGCACTTAATTGTACTTATAAGAAATCTATACATGGACCAGGAGGCAGCCATTGAAACAGAACAAGGAAACAAAGCCTGATTTAAAGTCAAAAAAGGTACATGTTAAAGTTGTGTCCTTTTACTATACCTCTTCAATCTTTATGCTAAGCATTTAATCCAAGATGCTGGACTTTATAAAGAAAGTGGCATCAGAATTGGAGGAAGGTTCATTAACAACCTGTGTTATGCAGATGACACACCTTTGCTGAAAGTGAAGAGGATTCAAAACATTTACTGATGAAGATCAAAGAACACAGCCTTCGGTATGGATTGTGCCTCCACATCAACAAAACAAAAATCCTTACAACTGGGTCACTATGCAATTTCATGATAAATGGAGAAAAGATTGAGGTTGTCCAAGATTTTGCTTTATTTAGTTATACAATCAACACCTGTGGAAGCAACAGTCAAGAAATCAAAAGACGCGTTGCTTTGGGAAAAGCTGTGGCAAAGATCTCTTCAGAATATTGAAAAGTAAAGATGTCACATTGAAGACAAAGGTGCACCTGACACATGCCATGATATTTTCAGTCGCATCACATGGTTGTGAAAGCTGGACATTCAACAAGGGAGATAGGCGAAGAATTGATGCTTTTGAATTATGGTACTGGAGATGAATATTGAATATATCATGGGCTGCAAAAAGAACCAACAGATCCGTCATAGAAGAAGTACAACTAGAGTGCTCCTTGGAAGCAAGGATGGCTAGACTGCATCTTTTGTATTTTGGACATGTTGTCAGGAGGGACCAATCCTTAGAGAAAGGCATCATGTTTGGGAGAGTGGTAGGTCAATGAAAAAAAGGAAGACCCTCAACTAGATGGATTGACACAGTAGCTGCAACAATGGGCTTAAACATAAAAAAGATCATGTGCTTGGCACAGAGTCAGGCAGTGTTTTGTTCTGTTGTATATAGGGTCTATATGAGTCCAGACATGACTTGATGACACCTAACAACAACAAGAACAACAACAATAAACAGCCAAGCATAGTGGCACACACCTGTAATCCAAGCCGTTGGGAGGTTGAGATAGGAAGATCCCAAGTACAAGGGCAGCCTGAGCCACACAGCAAGATCTTCTCTCACATAAGAAAAAAGAAAAGAGGAAGGAAGGAAGAAAGGAAGGAAGGGAGGGAGGGAGGGGACAGCAAGCATAGGACAAAATTCAACACTCATTCATAATTATAACTGGGAGTATAAAGAAATCTTCTTAATGTAAGGAAAGATAGTTACAGGAAAATCTATCTTTTCTTGTTATTATTTTTTGGTTTCAGTGTTAGAAGTTTGAATCCAGGGCTTCACACATGCTAGGCAAGTGCTCTACCACTGAGCTGCACCCCTAGTCCCTTTTATATTTTTTTACTTTGAGACAGGGTTTCACATTGCCCTAGCTGACCAGCCTTAACCTCGTGATCCTCCTGCCTCAGCTTCCTGAGCCACTGGGATTATAGGCATGTACCACAGCATCTACCAAAAACCTGTAGCATTTAAAGTTCTCTTCATTTTGTTGGAAAAGTTAAAAACTTTTTCCTTTGAAATCAGGTTCATGACAATTGTGCCTGCTATGACAACTACTATTCAAACTTGGACTCACAATAGAAACATGGAAGAAACAAAATATGAGATTAGAGCTAAAAAATAACCAACAAATTGACTTTATTGGCTGAAGACTAGATTTTGAAGACAGAAAATCCAAAAGTGAATGTAGAAAAATTATTAGACTTAACTAGTGAATACAGCAAAGTGGCTGAGCTTGTTATTCATATATAAAATTGAGCTTTATTTTTAAATATCTGAAACAGAAGCATAAAATAACATTAAAAGATTCTATTCATGAGAGTATGAAAATATCAAACTCAAAATCTATTAGGAGCTCTATGTAAACCACTATGAAAGATGAAGAGAAATGTTAAGAAAATTTACATAAATTGAGACATTTTAATTGATCAGAGAACTCTAACATTCGGAAAAATCAATCCTCAAATTGACCTATAAACTAAATGCAATTATAATAAAAATTGCTAATGATTCTTGTGTTTATTTTTGGAAAACATAGCAAGATGTTTCTTGAGTTTATATGAAAATACAAACAGTAAGAACTGCCAAGACTATTTTCAGATATTTTGCTCTTAAAAAAATTACTGTTGACCTAAATAAGTTGTAATTTATATGGATAATATGTATTGATATTTATTATACTAGATGTTAAAACTGGGTACAGTTAAAATATTTATAACTTATCTTAAAATAATTAGTAAATTATATTTTAACATAAATAATGTATTTTAACATATGAAAAATACTTTATTTCCCAAAGCAAAAATAACTGGTGAAAATAATGCTTTTTTGTTGTTGTTTGGTTGGTTGGTTTTTTGTTGCTATTATTGTTGTTAGCCTCTTTAAAATCTGGCTTAATAGAAAATTGAATTAAATCTGCTATATATGCAATTTGGCTGAAATATATGAAGAAAATCTAACCTGACTCACATAAGTAGTTGGAAAAGATGGGACCATGGGCTGCTGAAAGGTCTTTAGGATCTCAAAGACCCAGACACACTCTGATAACCATTGACATGGAAAATCTTAAGATAAAATGACTATGGGCTGATGACCTGTTCTTCTTGTTATAAAATGGCAATTATTTAAAACGATGGTGTTGTCAGGAAAAGAGAAAATAGATCAATGGAAAGAAAAATAAGGATGTTAGTAACAGACACATAGATACATCAACTTTTCACTGACAGATGACAAAAGTGACACTGTAGAACAATGGGGAAAGGATGGCCTTTTTCAATAAATAAATGATAGTAGGATAATTGGAGGTCTATATGTGAATAAATGTTTGCAGCCATACCACTGTGGTATCCAATCCTGTCAGATCTTGGAAGCTAAGCAGGGTCGGGCCTGGTTAGTAGTTAAATGGGAGACTGCCTGGGAATACCAGGTGCTGTTGGCTTAGGAGATGGACCTGGCAACCCGCTCCCAAAAAACAATCAGCCATTGAAAACCCTACGAATAGCAGAGAAGCATGACTATACTATTTCATCTGTTATATATAGGGTTGCTATGAGTCAGACACCAACTCCATACCACCTAACCACAACAAATGAAGAAATTGTTGCTTTACCCATCCCTTCTACCATGCAAAAAAACCACTACCATGTTGATTTTAGACCAAACTCATGAAGGTTTTAAAAGAATAGAGAAGGCTATGATAAGGTGATCAAGGAAGGGAACTTTTTTTATTTTGTTTTTCTTTTAACAGGAATCCAAAGGCACCAATTACAAAGGTGAAGACTGATATTTTGGCTGGATTAAATTCAATTCATTTTCTCCAAAGTTATCAAAAAAGTTGAGAAGAAAGTCATAAAATGGAGATGGTGTTTGAAATTTGCAGAATCAATAAACAATGTTAAATGCAGAATATAGCCACTATATAGTAAATATATTCACATGGGTAACAGAAATGAAAAGTTGGTTCTCTTCATTAATCATCAAGAAATGAAAATTAAAGCCATAATTATATGTTACTACACATCCACCAAAATTTCTAATTAGAAAGACTGTGAATGATAACAATGATGAGAAAAAAATGGCTACTTTCATAAAGTTTAATGTCATGTTTATAAAAACTAAAATTACCCTCTATGACCCAGCATTTCATTCTTATGTATATACTCAAATAAAAGCCATTCACAAGCAACAAGAGATTGACAAAAGACCAGCTACATTATTCACCATCAAAAGCCAGACTCAACCCAAATGTCCATCCACTATTGATTAGGTATTTTAAATCATTATATTCATTCAATAGAACACTATAGTGAAAATAAACAGACAATTGTTGTACTTAAAAACATGGATGTATCTTGCAAACATAATGGCAAGCAAAGAAGCCATATACAAAAAGAACAATTATTATGGAGATAAATTTATATACCTAACTTTTCTGTTTTTTATTTTATAGTAAAATCACTTTTTACAGAAATATAACATTATTAATACAATAACAATTATGATCACATGTGCCAGAAGCCTAAGTACTTAATATGAACTATCTCATTCATTCTTAGGAACAACCTCTATTTTTAACTGAATAATCAGAGGCATTGAAAGGTTAAATAAATGTACCATAATCACTAGTGATAGAAACAAAAATAAGTACAGTTCTGATTCAAGAGCAAACAGAGTTGTCTATCTTATACATACCCCCTCACTTAATCTTGTTAACTTACAAGGAAGGGGCTATTATTTCTATGCTAGGTGAGAAAAATGAGCACTGGAGAGGTTTAGTCATATGTCCAAAGTTGCAGAGGTAGGAGGAGCCCATTCATCTGCAAGCTACATACACTGCCTTCATTTAGTAAGACAAACAGGTACCATTTTCAATTTTTATTCTACACAAGTCCACTAAAATAAATTAGCCCCCTTGCTTTTATACCAAGTAATTTGGTGACCAAAACATGCAATACTGAGCTATTGGAAGTGTTTATTACAAAATAAAATTGTATCCCTGTTTCCTGAATAAGAATTGAGAAGTAACATGCATTTGTCTTGGCTTTCTCTGGTAGTATGTGACTAATGGTTTTACATCAGTGTTGCCAGACTACTGAGACCTAAGTAGGACTAGTTCTGGTAAATAGGATCCCATTTAGAAAGAATAATGCAGACTGACAAACCAAAGAAACATTCAACACAGCTTCAGGGACACAGGTGTAATTCCTTGGATTGTTGTTAGGTGGAGTCAAGCGAGGTCCAACTCATAGCAAACTTCATCGGGTTTCAATGGCTGATTGTTTAGAGACTGCTTTGAGAGGGGAATGCCATGTCCTTCTCCAATTTTTTGTTTGTTTGTTTTAGGAGAGAGAGAGAGAGAGAGAGAGAGAGAGTGTGTGTGTGTGTGTGTGTGCGCGCGCGCGAGTGCGTGGTGCTAGAGATCCAACCTGGGTGTTCAGAGAGTATAGAGCAGTGTTCTACTGACTGAGCTAAACCCCAGCCCAATTCCTTGGAACAGCAGTACAGTTTTGTTTTTCTAGTATCTTTGTCACAAACTGCAAATATGATGCTGCAAGAAACCATATGAGGAAGATCTTAGGGGAAGAAGAAGAGACTTTGCAGAAAGAAGAAGAGAAAGGGAGATGGAGTAGTAAAGACACAAAAGGAGGGGGAAAATTAAGGCCAACCAAGGAAAACAAAGTTTTCAAACAGAATTTCTATTCTTTGACACATTGAATGGGGGAGGGGCTAAATAATACCTTTCATCCCTAGAGTGGGGAATAAAAATCCTAATCAGAGGATAGGGTAAGGATAGGTACCTCTGTTCTGAATTCTGTCACTTTATAGAATCAGATCACACTTTCCATGACTCCCAGCATTTAATCACCAGTCTACTCTAACGTTTTCAGCCTGAATTAAAAAATGCCATCCCATATTCAGCATGGTGTTACAAGAAAATGACTTCTTCCAACAACTTGCCTTATAATTTGGGTGAATTACTATTGGCTCACACTGCAAAATAATGTGATGCCTATTAGTGACTGAAAGGCCTAAAAGCACCATTTACTTGCTTCCCTGTCCTGAAAATAAATGGTTAGTCACCAAATTTATTATTTCACAAGGGCCTGACTGCCATTGTTTGAGTCTCTACTACACACATTAGCCCTGATAATTCTAACATCAAACTACTTGGTGCAAATTTTTTAAAAATATGAATTTCATCTAATATCTCTTATCATCTTCCTTCTGAGCTCCTTTAATAGGATTTATAATCTTTTCATGAGACCTAACAGCCAGAAGGGTATGTTTAGTCATAGTCAGCAACTTCACCCAGACTCCTATCCCAAGAAATTTCCTCCCATCATTAGGATTTACCTTGTGTGCACACTCCATCTTGTGTCATAAATCTGTATATCCAAAGGGAAAAATGAAATTCATATCCTATATGAATATATGGGAGAAGGACCTGGCAATCCACTCCCAAGGCAATTCTGAAACAGCCATTGAAAACCCTATGAGGGTCACTCTGAGTTGGACAACGACTCGACGGCACCTAACAACAACAACAACGACATATGTATATATGATACCATAGGAAGCTCAATTGTCTTCTGAAACCTGCAGTATGAAAGAAATATCATCTCTTTGTCATGTAAATTACCCCCAATATTCTCCAATGGAGACCCAGCGATGGAGAAATGAAAATGAAAACTCTTTAAAATACTAAATTACACTCTAAAATTTATAAATAGTCTGAACTAAGAAGACATTTTAATAAACTTTTGCAATGACTATCATAAACCAAAAGGAATATTACTGATGTGTATGATAGTGGTTATTGCACAAAAATTTACCTGCTTCTGCTTGCCCTTGAAATTTTCTTTATCATTTCTATATATTTTCTATTAGGAGTCCATTTACTTGACAGTCAATATATTCTATCTGAAGCAAAAGGGCAGAAGTCCCATCCAAATTAGCATCAAATGTATCAGCAAGGAAAGCAAGAGAAGTAGGTAATTCTTTTCAGGTAGAAAACCACAATCTCCAGAATTAGGAGTAATAGAGACACTTAATATTTTTTGTTTCCAACACAAGAAAGGGACTGTGTCTGCTCCTATCAAAGAATAGGAAAAGGACTCATATGAATATTTTTGTATGTAGTTTGCAGTTTCATTTACTTAGGCATTGCTTGGTGTGTTTGTTTGGAGATATTGGTATCCAAGGAGAAAGGAAGACCATTATTTTTCTGGATTAATATGTTGCTTTAAGTATCAAGTCAATCAGCCTAAGGCAGTCAGAACCATATTCAGGCTCATCAATAGACTAAGAGAATAATTCCTACACATGTGTGTTTTGGCTCCAAAAGGAGATATTTGGCAGTGACTGGTGACATATTTTATTGTCATAACTGGAAGGCTCTACTAGACTCTGGTGGAGAAAGGACAAGGATGCTAAACATCCCACAATGCACAAAACAGTCCTCATGACAAAGACTTATTCAACACAAAATAATAATGGTACCAAAGTGGAGGAACCCTAGTCTAGGAAATATTCATATGCATAAATGATGTCATTGTTGTTGTTAGATACTGTCAAGTCAGGTCCACACAATATATTAATCAAGTCGAATGAAATTTGAGGGTTAAAGATATATAAAAATTGACTGAGATATAGCTTAATTCTTGGCTTGTATATTTCTATGTTAAGGCATACCTTTGTTAAAAAAAAAAAATCTCAGATATTCTACCCAAGCACCATGATATACACCTGTTATCCCAGCAACTCTGAAAGCTGAGGCAAGGATCTTTTAGTTTGAGGTGGAATTTAGCCTGCACAAGGTAGAAAGACCTTGTCTCAAAATAAAAACTAAAAAGGGCCAGGGATACAGCTTAGTGGTAGAGCAGTTGCCTAGCATCCATGAGGCCCTGGGTTCAACCCTCCAATACTAAAAAGAAAGAAAAAGAAATCAGATATTTTTAATTCATTATGTCATTTTAAGATGAAAAATATTCTGATAAATACCAGAAACATCATTCAGAAATTAATTGATAAATTGTATTCCATTAAAATGAAATTTGTACTGTTAAGAAAATGAAAAGATAATCCTAGACTGGAAGAGAATACTTGCAAAGCAGGTGTATATGTAAAATTGTACATCCATTTAGGAAAATAGTTAGATTTGTATCTATGGAAAGATTTAGACACAAGTACACAAATAAATATAATAGTTATTTGCAAAAGCCAAAAACTAGAAACAACTCAAATGTCTGTCAACAAGTAAATGGAAAAACAAACAGGCATATCCATTCCATGAATACCACATAATAATCAAAAAAAATGTTTGATAAACCCAACCACACAGATGAATCTCAAAATCATTTCTCTGAGTGAATGACTCCAGAAATAAGATTACATACTGTATGATTCCATTTATATAGAACCTCAAATAATGGGAACTAATCTATAACAACAGAAAGCCTATCGTGTTTACTGGGGGACTAAGGAACAGAGGGACATTGAGAAGAGACTGGAGGCAAGGATTACTAAGAGCAAAAGGAAATTTGAGGAGTTATAGATATTTTTTACCAACTCATTTATGGTGAATATTTTATGGATACAGACATGTCCAAAATGATGAAATTGCATCCTGCAAATATGTGGAGCTTATTGTATCTCAATTATATTTTAATAAAGCAGTTTAAAATTTTTCCTGTAATACTTCAGGATACTTCAAAATACTTCAGGATATTTCAAAATACTTCAAAACCTTTATCATGTGCTGTTCTGATATTTTTAAGAGCAAAATCTAGAACCATTATTAGATATTGTGGTGGTGTTAAGTGCCGTTGAGTCAGCTCCAACTCATATTAACTGCCATTTAGTACCAAAAATTCTTGATCTGGCTACTAGGCCAACTAGAGTCCTGTCTAAGTAAACCTCTTTAGGCAAAGATGAACATAGTTTAGTTTTTAGGTAATAACCAAATATACATCTATGATATTTATATAATTATACATGAAAATATTACTCAGTCATGGGCTGGGAATGGAGCTCACTGGTAAAGTGTTTTCCTAACATGTGCAAGGCACTGAGTTCTAACTCCCAGCACCACAACTAATAAGTAAATAAAATATCACTCAATAAATCTTTAATATGTGAGTTTCAAAAATCAATCAAGAAATACTTATTGAAAACATTATAATCTACCCTAACATATAAGATATTGGTCCTACTCTGAAGAATTCTCAAAGTCATTAAAGAAATAAAACTATATATGTGTGTGTGTGTGTGTGTGTGTGTGTGTGTGTGTGTGTGTGTGAAGATTCAGAATAAAAAGAAAATTGAAACAGAAAATGATTCCAGTAGAATTTTCATGATATGAGGTATCTCCATGATTTGACTATAAGAAATCTGTGTCAAGGAATTAGGCCTTGACCGAGATGCATTCATTCATTAATTCAACATATATTTGTTGTGCATCTACTCTGTAGAAGATACTATCTAGGTGCTAGAGACATAGCAGGGAATAGAATTTGCCTTGTGGAGACATGTTTTATAAAGTTTAGGTTGTAGTGGAAGCTTGGAAATTATATGTGCTCTCAGATGGTGACAGGTGCTAAGAAGGAAAATAGAGCAATAAAAACAGAATAACTGAGTATGGAAAGGAGGAAGAGGTCATACTTTTAAATAGCTGGCAGGGGTTCTCTTAAGTTCTCACTGGGATTAATGTTCAAGCAAAAACTTTAAAGAGATAAGAGAGTAATACATATGGATAACTAGGAAAGAACACAGACAGGGAATATCCAGATCCCTCTGAAGATAAGATCACAGAGGGAAAAGTTCAGATCTTATATGACCTTGAAAAAATGTGGGCTTTTACTGTGATTGAAATGGAATGCCATTCAAGGTTTCGAACCTAGGATGTTACTTGGCTTAATTTTTAAAAAGATCATTCTAGCTATTGAATAAGAGCAAGGGAGGAGAATCAGTCAGTAGACTATTTTAAAAATCCAGGCAAAAGATGACAGTTCTGGCAGACAACCGCTAAGATGACTCTCAATGATCATTGGCTCCTGCTGTTTACCACCTTGTGTAATCTCCACCCCTTGGATGTGGAAACAGTGACTCGTGTCTAACCAATATAACACAGCAAAGATGAGGAGCTGTCACCCCATGATGAGAGATATTATATGTCAAATATGATGGGATGTCACTACTGCCATTGCCTTACCACATATCTAAGACTTCACCTTACTAGCAGAGCCACTAGAGGGATAGCTTCTCACTAGCCATGAACAAGTCAGTTGCTATGATGTTAATTGGCCATGTTGGAGGAGCCCTTGTGACAAGAGTCACCTGGAGACCTCTGGGCACTGTGGTGCATGCCTGTAATTCAAGAGGATCTCAAGCTCAAGACCAGATGCATCCTGCATAACTTAGCAAGATTATGTCTGAAGATAAAAAATAAAATGGACCTAGGGGTGCAGCTCAGTGATAGGGTGCTTGCAAAGTATGTGTGAGTCCCTGGGCTCAGCCCCGGTATTGCAAAAACAAAAAAATCAACAGGAGACCTCACATTGCTGAGAGCAGACTCTACCAAGAAACTGAACAATCCAAGAACACTTGGAAGAAAATCTTTCCTCGGTCCAGCCTCAGATGAGCCTGCTCTTGAAACTCCAATGCCCAGGCTGGAACCTAAAGAATGAAACTCTGAAGTGGATTACCCAGTAAAGCTGTGACCAGACTTCTGACCTACAAAACTGAAATAATAAATGCATGTTGCTTTAAGAAGGATACAATGGTAATATGTTATGTAACAATGACTATTAATATCACAGTGGTTCAGATTAGGTGGTAGGAGTGGTTGGAAAACAGAAATAACAAGATTTAATAACTGATGTACTGAGAAACATTAAAATAGACTCCAAGGATTTTTGCTTGGACAACAAAAAAGACAAAGCTGCATACTAAAATGGGGAGACCTATGGAAGGAGCAAGTTTGTAGGGGATAGAATCAAGGCTCTGTTTTTTGACAACTTAATTTTGACATGCATGGAGATAACAAGTTACATAAGTGAATCAGGAGTTCAGTGGAAAACAAGCAGGCTAATATATACTTTAGAGAAATGCTAATAATACATTATATACTTTTGAGGGTAGTCAGTGTATCTAAGGTATGTTGTTGTTGTTAGGTGCCCTTGAGTTGGTATCTGACTCATAGCGACCCTTATAGGGTTTTCAATGACTGACTGTTTCAGGATTGCCTCAGGAGTGGATTGCCATGCCCTTCTCCCATTTTTGTGGTGCTGGGAGTCGAACCTGGGACCTCAGAGACTGCAGAGCGGTGCTCTACCAACTGAGCTAAATCCCAACCCACCTAAGGTATATAAAGACACAAAGTCAAAGGTATCTCAAAGTTGTTGGTAGAGAGAGATATTAGAAGCCAGGAATCCAATAGGAGAAAAAGGAGTCAGAAGAGGATATATAACATAAGAAGCAGCTGAGATGAAAGAATGATTCAAAGGAATTAGCTATACGTGACTTAAAAGCCTATTCCATTCATCTACTGCCTCTTTGAGAACCTAGCACAGCATCTGCAAACCATAAAACCTTTAAACAAATGACAAGTGGCTAATGGAGAAGTCACAGGAAGGCAGCAAAAGGAAACTACCTAATAGGAGGTGGATAGCCTGAGGGAGAGAGTTGTACAAAGTGTGGTCCTTCAGACATATCTGACCCTAAAATGACATGCATATCTTCTTCCAAAGTGTGAAAGAATTCCTCTGAAACAGAAGCAGGGGGATGGTGGCACATGCTCTGGCTCAGCATGAGGAGGTCAATAAGCCTAGACCCAGACGCAGGGGAAAGTAGTGACTATGGAAGCACCTGAAGTCTTTCTGGCACAATGGGTGGGGTGGGGAAGAGACACATAGCTCCAAGATAGAAACAGCTTGACAAAACAGCAAGCTCAATGGGTCATGGTGCCATCCAGATGTTTTTTTTAAGTTTTATATTAAGACATTTCTTACTTAAAAGTGCTCTTATTAATCAACTATAATTACTGTGTGTTTTCAGTACTGTGCCAGAGGTGGTATAGAAGATATCAAAAAGAGAATGGGAAAATAATACTCTTTGCTCTCAGAAACTTGTATCTGCTGAATAGAAGAGAAAAAAACATACCTGCACAGAACCACAAAAGAATCAGGAGCCAGCATGCATCCACATTTTGGAGAGATCATTAAAGTGTATAGAAACAATAAAGGATTATTGCTGCTATAAATTACTTAGGAACACAACATTTTCAACACTTCCAATAGATTGCCATGCTACACCCTGCTATACCTTAAACTCAATGGTACGTGTCCATACCTATAAGGTATGAAAAGGAAGTTTTGGTCAAATTCTCCAAAATATCAGATAAAGCGTCAAGGGTCATGTTAATTGAGTGCCTGCTGTGTGCTCAAAGCTGTCATAAGTGTTCATATGACTATGAAATGCAAGGATGTGAAACTGAATACAAGCTATAGGATCTAAAACCCAACTTTCCTCTCTTAGCCCCTTGTCGCTGTCCCAATGCTCCTTCATTTTCACTCTGCCTGTGTCTATCAGATTGACTAATTTATACATTCAGAGTCTTCAATTTAGAGAAATGCTAAAAATAAACATTTAAAAAGTCACTCTGACACATGACAATTTAGCAGGAGCACTAGAAGTTTTTCCAAGTGTCTCCATGAGATAAATTTCATACCAAAATAAGGTACTGTCAGGTACATTCCCTCCCTACTACTTGGATGGATGTAATAATGCAGTAGATTCTTTTCACCTCTAATATATTGATGCCATGAGATTTGCCATTTTGTCTGTGTGAAATTATATATCTAGAAGGAATTTTCAATGGATAAAGTTAATTTGAGTTATTTTGAACTTTTAGCAAGTTTAGGAGATTTTTAGAAAAGGTAAATACTGTCAACTAGTGCATGAAGGAACTATATATTTTATTTTGAATTTTTTCAAAGCACAAGGTAATTCACATAGCTTTTGATATGAGAAAGAATACTCACAGGTCAAATGCCTATCAAAAGTATCACAAAAAAAGATCATATATATAAATGTCATACCTTTCAGTTAAATGTAGATTAAAATAATCCCCCATTTAGAAACTGAGTAAACCCAAAGTTTTAGAAATATACTAAGAAAATTCAACAAAATCACAGTGTTTTATTCTTTCCTTGTGTGGGCAAGACTTTAGTTATAGTCACTGAATATACTCTAATATCTAAGCTTTTGCATATCTAGTTCTTTCACTGAATTATTCTACCTTTTCAGCCAGACATTGGGTACTATATACACACAGACCCAGTGTATATTTGCAGTTAAGGAAATACCAAAGCAAACTAACACAAGACATATGTCCATTCAATATCCCAGATAAGATGAAATAACATAATAGCATTCTAATGGATAAAACAAAATAAAATATTCCCTGCCTAAATATGGCTTCTTGTAAGGAATTGCTCTTTGTAAATGTGCTCATTTTACTTTTCCACTAATATATCTCATCCTTTATGGGCTCTTACTAATGACATTAAAACAAATATATTAAACTGATGTTGCTGTTAGGTGTCATTGCATTGATTCCAACTCATAACAATCCTATGTACAGCAGAATGAAATACTCATTGACACAGTGTCATGCACACAATCTTTTTTTTATATTTGAGCCTACTATTGCAACCACTGTGTTTCTTCTCATTTTTAGTTGTGCCACATCAGCAAATGGAGGTCTTAGGGGCTTTACTCCATTCCCATCATCAAGGTCAACTCTACTTTGAGAAAGTAAGTATTTCCCAGTCATTCTTGAATGTCTTCCAGCTTGGGGGGCTCATTTATTTAACAGTGCTTCTTTGCGATTTATAGAGTTTTCAATAGCCAATTGTTTTGGGAGTGGGCAGTTGGATCCTTCTCCCTAGTCTTAGTCCAGAAGATCAGCTAAAACCATGGGTTGCCCAGCTGATAACTGAAATACTGGTGGCATAGCTTTCAGAATCACAGCAACACCCAAGCCCCCATAACACAAGCTGACAGACACATGAGGAGTATTAAACTGTTTTATGTGTTATAAATACTTATTATTACTTAATAACCATAAAAATCTTGTAATTTGGGGATTTAAATTCTGATTTTACACATGGGCAACTAAGATATAAAAATAAAAACTAACTTACCATAGAGAAAGAGCTGGAAATTTTTAAAATTTTGTTCTTAATTGACAAATAATAATTGTATGTATGTATGAGATAAAGTATGATGTTTTGATATATATCTACAATGTGGAATGAATAAATTAGACTAATTAACAAATCCAACACCTGTCATACTTATCTTTTTTTGTTGACAATATTCAAAATCTACTCTTTTAGAGTCTGCTGCGATAGTACCTTGGCATCCGATTCCACCTGATCTTGGAAGTGAAGCAAGGTGGACCTGTTTTGTCCTTGCATGTGAGACCGCCTAGGAATATTAGGTTCTTCAGGGTAGGGAGAAGGACCTGTCAATCCACTCCGGAAACAGTCTGCCTTTGAAAACCCTATGAATAGCAGAGAAGTACTGACACAGTGCCAGGTATGGCATGATATCGGAGAATGTTTTGTTCTGTTGTACTAGGGTCTCTATGAGTCAGACCTGACTCGATGGCGCATAAGAACAACTCTTTTAGAAATTTTGAAATATAAAATGCATTATTATTTAGTATATTCACCATTTTGCACATTAAGGCACTAAAACTTGTTCATCCTATTTAACTGAGACCTTATACCCTTTGATCAATATCTGTCCCTTCTCTATCTACTGCTTCCAGCTGCCGCTAACCATCATTCTATTCTCTACTTCTCAACTTTTTTGATTCTCCATATAAATGAGATCATGCAGTGTTGCCTTTCTATGCCTACCTTATTTCACTTAACATAATGTTCTCTGGGTTTATCTATGTTATCAAAAATGATAGATTTCATTCTTTCTAAAGATTGAATATTATTCTATTATGTATATGTGCCACATTTTCATTATGCACTCATCCACTGCTGGTCACTGGAGTTACTTCCATATCTTAGTTATTGTGAATAATATTATAATGAACACAGAAGTGCAGATATCTCTTCAATATACTGATTTCATTTCCTTTGCATGCACATGGCAGAAGTGGGATTACTAGATCATATGATAATTCTATTTTTAGTTTTCTGAGGAAACTCCACGTTGTTTTCCATAATGGCTATATTAATTTACATTCCCACCATACCCTAGCCAACACTACTTATCTTTTCTCCATACCTTAGCCAACACTACTTATTTTTGTCTTTTTAAGAACAGCCATTATAACAAAAGTGAACGGATATGTGGTTGTAGTTTTAATTTGCACCTTTCTGATAATCAGGGACAATGAACATTTTTTCATTTATTTCTTCAGCATTTCTACATCTTCTTTTGAGAAGTATTTATTTAGGTCCTTTGCCCATTTTTGATTGAGTTGTTTCTTTGCTACTGAGTTCCTCATATAGTTTGAATATTAATCCCTTGTCATATGTGTGGTTAATAATATTTCCTCCTCACCTGTGAGTTATCTTTTTACTTAATAGTTGTGCAGAAGCTGCTGAGTTTGATGCAATCCGATTTTCTTAATTTTGCTTTATTGTATGTGGTTTTGAGTTTAGAGAGCTGGAATTAGAACCCAGTTATGATTCTAATGACAATAACCTTTTAATTTCTAAATATTTATGTATATTGCCTTACATCTGTGAAAAAATTGGGTTCAAGTTTGAAAGTCGGTTCAATGTTAAAATTTAGAGGCTTCAGGTTCAGTTTGGGTTCAGGTTTAAAATTTTAATCCTATGTGTAGATAGACGAATTTTTCTTTCAATTTTCTCTCAATTTTTAAAAAACTAATGATAACAAAAAAATTAAAAGCTGAACTTGAACTCAGTTTTTCACTGGGTTTGGGTTCAGGTTCAAGCTCAGGTTCAGGTCCAGAAAAAATGTTAATATGTTTGAACTGGAATGGGTTCAGAGTTTGGGTTCACATTTGGTTTGAAGCCCTGCTATCTACACATGGGATTTAAACCCAAACCTGAACTGAACCCAAACCCTCTAAATTTTAACTTATTGAACCTACACACAAACCTACACCCAATTTTTCATGGTTATGAAGCCTGCTAGAAAGTATAGAAATACTACTTTCAAAAGAGAGGCCAACCTGGAAGTTCAGGTCCAGAATGTCTCATTTATTCAGTAGTATTGTTCTTATATAATGAGGGAAAACAAGCACACTTTCTTGGTACAACTTGAGAGTATCAGCCAAATCCCATAATATCTGGAAGTACTTCTTTCCCTATTGTTTAAGGTTCCTTGTAAACTTGTAACATTCTCTCATTCCAGGGAAGATTCCAATAAATGGCCTTTGACTCATTACTAACCCCATTATACCAGAGGATTCCCAAAGCTGAATTCAAAGTCCAACTTAAGAAGAAAAAAGAACAAGAAAAAGTTCTCTATTCCATCATCTTCTATGTCTTTGCCTTTGACCACAACCTTCAAATCACCAGCTACATTAAAGAAAAATTAACTGACTTTTAACCAAATAATTAAATAACAGAAAATAGATGGAGAAAAAGAAAGGAAGGAGAAAGAAATTATGAAAAGGGGAAGAGATTAGGTACAATTTTTAAGAGTTAAAAAATGTATTGTAATTAGAGATCTGGAGCCATAAATGAGAGACTTAGTTACTTTTATGCAAACAATTGATGAATAAATATTGATACCTACACTTACCAGATAAAATCTGTCATTGTAATTCAAAAGAGGATGGAGGCTTCCTAATAGTAATATAAATGTGTCAGTCCTCTACCTGTTTGTTTTACATATTCCACAACCTCAGAGTATAATCACCTTTTGGGATACAGGAAAGGAATAAGTTCTTTGAATCATAGATTATTTTAAGGCATACAATCATGTATTTCAGTTCTTTCTATTTATTTATTATTCTTTTTTTTTTCCTGGCTATTGAACCCAGAGCCTCATGCATACTAAGCACATGTTCTACCACTGCCCTGAAGGATTTTGATAACATATAATTCAATGGTTTTAAATAAAAATTAGAATATTCAGTTATGCATAGGCCATTTGTCTAACCATGAAAGAATATTCTGTCATTCATCTATTTTCAACAGATAATTTTGAGAATGCAGAGTATCAAGGTGCTCAGATTTTTTTCTCTTTACTTTTTTCTGTTTTTTCTTTTAAGTCAAATGCTTTAGAATGCTGACTCTTCTTTCCTAGGTCTGATACTTTCCAGGGCTTTCCCTTTCTGTTCTTCTACTCTCTCCCATTGTTAAACTTCACACTGCTAACCCTCTTAGTCTGAAAGTAAAACATAAAGAGAAAGAAGTTTTGAATTCTACCAGCAAGTACTTTCAAAGACAAAGTTTTCATGTGTAAAGCTCAAAAGATTTCTAAACGCACATATACTATATCCTAAATAATTGCTAACTCTTACTTAATAAAAAGTAAAATTAAATGTCAGTTAACTTCTTTGATTACGAAAGAGGTCAGTTTTAGGTCAGGAAACATATTGTTGTTGTTGTTAGGTGCCATCGAGTCGGTATCCGACTCATAGCGACCCTCATAGGGTTTTCAATGGCTGACTGTTTCAGAATTGCCTTGGGAGTAGATTGCCAGGCCCTTCTCCCATTTTTGCGGTGCTGGGAATTGAACTCAGGACCTCAGAGACTGCATCGCAGCACTCCACCAATTAAGCTAAATCCCAGCCCCAAGGAAACATATTAGCATGATTTTACTAAAACTACACAAAATGCCTCATGTGAAATTGTTATACTCAAGACTGCCACATCAAAAGCAACTGTGAGATTCTATAGTTCCAACATGAGGTATTCTTCTCCATAAAAATCCATTGACTTGCTCCACAGGTCTTTTGCTATCCTATAGCAAGAATTTATCCCAATGTTTTTCTTAAGTCTAAAATCTTCACCAGATGTAGCTGCTCTCAAAAGCAATCTGGCATTGCAAATTCAACTAGTATATATGCATAAATGGGAATTCCACTTTTCGGTATATATCCCAATGGAATTCTCACACAGGTCCACAAGGGAATCTGTATGAGTATTTTCATTGCAATGTGTCTGATAAAAGGGCACTGGAAGCAAAGTTGAGTGTCCCTCACTTGTAGAGAGGTTAAAGAAGACATGGGTGTCTAAAGAGTATTATGTAGTGATTACAAGCAACATGGTAACACAGAAAAACAAAGCCTAGCAGAAAGAAGTAAAAAATAGATTGAGCAGAATGTAACAATGCCATTTATACAATGATTCATGCATACAAAACAATACACCCTTAGAAATGCATATACAAGTCACAGAATGAGGATATTGAGTTTCAGAAACAGAAGACAGGTAGTAGAAAGAAAAAGCATTCTTGAGTATAAGACCCTGAATCTTTTGAGTAATATTGGGCTGAAGTTACTATCTAAACAATAGGCACAGAACAACAGGTTAAGTCAAAAAAGTACTCTCTTTGCCCTTAATTACCTAACATTATTCAAAAACCTAATGAGCTGAACACTGTTGATAGAGTTAGATAGAAAATAAATAAAAAATAAATAAAAAATAAAATCTTCACCAGGTTCCTAAATTCCTAAATGTTCATAAATTTGCATGTAGTTTTAAACAACAAACAAAAGTAAAACTACAGAAAGGAAATACATGACAACAGTTAATATCACCATATCAGCAGATTTCCATATCAACAAGTAGTAACAGCAGTTATTAGACCCATCCTAATGTTTTTCAAGAGGAAATACTGATTATATAATTTTTCCTACCAAAAGAAAAATATTAAAGACATTTCTCTGACATGGAGTTCAACAGAAAAATCAATTCTGATTTACCTGTTAAAGAATATTCTGGTCTGTAATCCCAGCAGTTTGGGAGGCAGAGGCAGGAGGATCGCAAGTCCAAGACCAGAAGCAGTCTGCATAACTTAGCAGGACACTGTCTCAAAAAAAAGTTTAAAAAAATGGGCAGGGGTTGCAGCTCAGTGGTCCAGCACTTGCAAAGCATGCAAGCACGAGGCCCTGGGTTCAATCCCCAGTACTGCAAAAAAAAAAAAAAAAAAAAAAAAAAAAAAAAAAAAAAAAAAAAAAAAAATTCTGGTGGTATAAAAATGTACCTATAATGTTCTATAGTGGTTTGTTGTTGTTGTTGTTAGGTGCTGTCGAGTCGGTATCCGACTCATAGCGACCCTCTGTACAACAGGGGAAACACTATTATCAGTGCTTCTCTGCCGTTCATAGGGTTTTCAATGGCAGATTGATTTTTGGGAGGAGGTTGCCAGGTCCTTCTCCCAAGCCTACAGCTTCTGGTGTTTCCAGGCGGTCTCCCATCCAGGGCCTATACCCTGCTTAGCTTCCGAGATCTGAAGGGATCGGATGCCACAGGGCTACAGCTGCAGGCTTCTATAGTGGTAGGCCTGAAATAATGAAGCACAGGGGTATTTACTGTTAATGATACAAATAACTGATAGATTTACAGAGTCAATGCCTCCATATTTGCTATTTTAATAAAATTTTTATTTTTCCAAGTATTGAGATTCTTTTTTTGTGTGTGAAATCTTTATCAATTCTACAAGAAGTAAAATACAAAATAGGTAAAGCACATCAAGTTAGTTTTCTAGATTGATGGAAGTCCATGAAAGGAAAAGAAGATATGTATACAATGCAGATATAGATGTAGACATCCTCATCCATAATGTTTATTGTATTATTGGGCTTAGAAGATGTAAGGGATATATCAAAGAGAAAAAAAGCAAAAGAAAAAAAGAACTAAAATCAGAGCAGAAAATGATAAGCAAATGTGAAAGCCAGAATTGCTCTACATACAAATGCCAACATTAGCACTGTGGAAGAGACACTGAGCCTTCATACAGAAGCAAAAAGGGATAACTGATTGCAAGATTCCTGGATTAAGCTAAGGACTGTGGAAGAAAGCTAAAAATTTACAACATTCTCTGCTGCCAAGTAAAAACAAGTGCAATCCTTTCTGAAGAAAGCTTCTATAATATAGACCCACAGACTTTCTGTGTGGTTTTATACTCATTTATATTTCATAAATCATATAGACCTATAGATATTCACAGTCAAGATCACTAGACATGCAAGAACATAAGCCAACATGGACACAAGTCATAAAAGTATGGGCCATAATTTTAGTTATCCAAGAATTTGAGATTTTAGAATTATCAGCTAGAGATTATGAAATGTATCAACTAGAGAATTTCAGACAAGACATTTAAGTATAAAAACATTGAATTTTTAAAGTAGTTAGGTAATAAAAACACTCTCAAAAATGATCAAACCTAAAAAAATCTAAAATTTTGTAAATAAAATATATTTTTGAAATAAAAACATTAATGATTAGGTTAAATCTCAAAATAGGCAACACAGCAAAGAACATTTATGAAAGAAATTATTTCAAAAGCAGCACAGAGAGAAAAATAGATGGAAAATTTAGAAGAGAGGTTAACAAATATGGCGGCTAGAGAAAAGCTAACACTTATGACACTCATTAACACTTATTAATTTATCAAAAGATAGTCAATAAGCATTTATTGTGTATTAGACCCTTGGTAAGGGCTGAGGGGGAAAAACAGGGGAAAAAAGATATAGAGTAGCTGGGCACAGTAGTACATCCCTGTAATCCCAGCGACTCGGGAGGCAGAGGCAGGAGGATTGCAAGTTTGAGACTAGAGTCAGTGTAATTTATCCAGACCCTGTCTCAAAAAAAAGTCAAAAAATGGTCTGGGAGTGCAGCTTAGTGGCACAGCATTGCAAAGTATGCAAGCATGAGGCCCTGTACCTCCAAAAAAAAAAAAAAAGAAAAAAAGATAAGATACAATAATACCAAATATAAGTTTTCTACAGCCAATAAAAGATATAAATCAGGAGGTGAGGAGGTAAAACCTATACTTAAAAACAAATGCACAAGTAGATACTGGGTAATGAAACCACAAAAACTATAAGAATATCTTTCAAATGAGCAAAAGTGTTTCATTCACAAAACAGAAGTAAATTAACATATTTCTCAACAGCACAAAGACATAAGACATTCATTCATTCATTCAATAAATATTTGTTGAGTATTTACTATGTACTATGAATAAAGGTGCCTGCAGCTGTAGCCCTGCGGCATCTGATCCCGTCAGATCTCGGAAGCTAAGCAGGGTCAGGCCTGGTTAGTACCTGGATGGGAGACCGCCTAGGAATACCAGAAGCTATAGGCTTGGGAGAAGGACCTGGCAACCCCTCCCAAAAATCAATCTGCCATTGAAAACCCTATGAACAGCAGAGAAGCACTGACAATAGTGTTTCCTCTGTTGTACAGAGGGTCACTATGAGTCGGATACCGACTCGACGGCACCTAACAACAACAACAATGAATAAAGGACTAAAAGAAAAATAAGTTTCTGCCCACACAGAACTTATATTTTAATGGTTGGAGACTGACAATAAACAAACAAAACAAATAACAAATAAAATATGTGTTAGTTATAAGTAATGCACTGTGTAAAATATATTTTCAGGAGATACAAAAGAGAATGACATTGTGGGAAGTGGGGAAGGATGTTGGAGGGAGTTGTAATTTTAAATAGAATGACATGAAAAGCCTCAATAAGAAAGAAACCTTTAACCAAAGCACTAAAATGAGGAAGTGAATTTGGAATGCAGAGTACAAATGTTCCATTAGGTTTATTGTGCTAAGAGGAAAAACAAAGGCACATTCCAAAATCAAAGGATGCTAATGTGCCTAGCATGGAGAGAAAAAAGGAAAGAAAAGTAGTCAGTTATAAAGTCAAAGAGGAAAAGTGGACAAAGAGCATATTGTATAAGAACATGCACTCTATTTAAAGATGTTATCTTTGACTCTGAGTGAGATAGGAAGTCAGCAGAGGGTATTATTAAACATTGAAGTGGAATAGTGGGCTGAATGGTGGCTAAAATGTACAAACCCTAATCCCTATGACCTTATATGGCAAAAGAGGTGATTAACCTGCAAATTTTGAATAGAGGTGCTTATCCTGGATTATAAAGGTAAATTCTAATGCTATCTCATATATCCTTCTAAGAGAGAAACACAGGTAATTTGGAGAGAGAGGAAGAGAATGCAATGAGACCACAGAGGCAGAGATTGGAGTTATGTGTCCACAGGCCGAAAAACAGTGGGAGCTCCTAGAAGCCAGAAAAAGCAATATGCAGATTATCCCCTGTAGCATCCAGAGGGAAGACACCCCTAAAACTGTGTTTTCAGACATCACTTTTCCAGGGCTATGAGAGAGAAATTTTTGCTGTTGTAAATTATGAAGTTTGTGGTAATTTGTCATAGTACCCACAGAAATCAGTGCAACTGGCATACTCAGATTATGTTTTATGGAGACAATCTGGCTTTTTTTTTTTTTTTTTGTACTTGTAGGTTGAACCCAGGGTTTCCCATCACTTAATAAGTGCTCTACCATTGGGCTGCACCACCAGGCCATTTTTTATTTTTTATCTTGAGTGAGGGCCTTGCTAAATTACACAGGCTGTCTCTGATCTCAAATGCACAATCTTCCTATCTCTGCCTCCAGAGTCATTTGGATTACAGGCATAAGCCACCATGCCCAGCTCCACTCTGGTTTTATGTTGGAATTAAGTTTCAGCAATGTGAGGGTTAAAGCAACAAGACCAATGTGAAGGTTATTACAAATGTGATTCTATAATGGCTTGAAGCAGAATAGTAGAAAAAGAAATGAGGAGTGATGACCAAATTTGGAATATTTTAAGGGATGGTTGACAGAATTTGCAAGAGAGGAGTTGAGGATGACTTCAAGGCTTTCAGAATAATACTGAGATGCTGAGAAAATTTAACTATAAACTTATAAATTTGCATACTGCAAAGCTGTATCTCGAAAATGAGATCAAAATTAATATTTTCAGACTTCAAAAAGAAAGATGATGAACAGATCTTCTGAAGAATGTTTTAAGGAAGAATAAAAGCGTGAAGTATAAAAAGAAATAGTGAGACAGGGTATCGCTAGACTGCCTCTGGTCTCGAACTTGTGATCCTCCCGCCTCCGCCCCCCGAGCCACTGGGATTCTAAGAGAAATAATTTAAAGGAGGAAAGATGTATTTTAGTTCACAGTTTCAGAGGTTTCAGTCTGTGGTTAACTTGTTCTATTGCTATGAGTTTCTGGTAAGGCAGGATATCACGGTAGCTGATGTATATTATGGATGAGGCCACTTACCACATAGCAGCCAGGATGCAGAGAGAGAAAAGAAGGGGCAGAGGACAAGATACATCTTTCCAGGGCACACTCCTAGTGACCCACTTCCTCCATCTGAGTCCCACCCCTTATTTTTATCTACTTCCCCATAATGTCATCATATTATTAACCCATCAAGGGATGAATCCATTAACTAGTTAAGAGCTCTCAGGATCCAGTCACTTCTCAAATGTCCATCATGTTTGGATTGTGCCATCCAGCATTACATACAGTTCTTTGTACTAATCTATGAGTGAAGATTTGCAACAGACAGTGAACATCTAAGCCAAATGGAAAAAGTTAGAAGCAAAAATTCCACTCATATAAATAGGAGGCAGAGAAAGGTCAATGGTTTTTCTATGCATCACACTGTCTTTACCTCCAAGGCTAGTCTTAAAAACAAAGAAACAAACATAGCCTAAAAATTTAAGTCTTCATTCCTTCCACTTGCAATTAGAAAAACACTTTCCGTCTCCTCCACTTTGTTATGCCAAACTAAATACAAGAGTGTCAAATGGATAGACTAGGAGAAATGTTGGACCCAATCTCTGCTTCATAATTTTCCGTTACTGAACAACTCTGAATGCAAGAAGAGCAGCTTGAAATTGAATTAACAGATAATAGAATAGTGAGCAGTTAATTTCTAGTTTAATTAAAAGAATAAAGTACATCATAAACCTGCATGTAATCCAAGCAAAATTATGGATTGTGTGGTTTCTCTGCATTTCCAAATTTGTGACAAGTGACAAAAGAATTGAAATTGAGAAAATCCTACACAAAGAAAGAAGATGAATTTAGAAATAAAAAACAACATAAAAATAGAATTGCCTTGTAAGTTCACCACAGTTCATTTGGTAATCTTTCTTCACAAAGAAAAATGTAATCATCATAGAAAGGAAGTAAAGCAAAATGCATCTATGCAAATGAATGCAGGAATGCATTATTATAATTCACTGCTAAGAATTTGTGTGAAATTTTAAAATCCTATGCATGAAGTTGCTTAGTTCCTTATTAGAAAGTTGGCTAAAGCTAGTATCCACAGTTCCAATAAAATTCTTCCAGATGATTAGGGATGTGTCTCCTAAAATTGCTTAGTTTCAATTTCTATATCTGAAAACAAATGTACTCCCTTAATTTTTAGTCCAATATGTCCTGATCTATACATAAGAATAAAAGTGGAATTTATGTTTCCTAGACAAAATATTTTGCCACAGCTAATAATATTTTAATTTTCAAACCCTTTACATTTGACAATGGATTTTAACATGTATTACTTCATTTAAGTCTTATAACCAACCAGCATTATAAATATTACTCTAAATCTGAGACTTAGAAAAGGCAATGACTTGTCCCATCTGCTAGAATTTTTACCTAAAACACCTAATTACCACTTCAATTTTGCAAATGTACAATTTTGGAAGTGTAGCTTAATATCACACACACACACACAGAGTTCATTCTCAAACTTCTATGGACATCTCAAAATGTTATGGTGGCACTGACTGATTTTGTTATGGTACAAGAATGCACTATTTCTAATCATTTCTAAGTTAGAGAAATATAAATATGGAGATTAGAGTAAATAATGAATGTTAAAATTTTTTGAACAAGTTAGCCACTGTTTCTTGATTGCCAGTATCCATTGAGTTTTAGAGTTGATGGGAATTTGAGGTTAATAATCTTTATATGGTTTGAATCACGTCCCATCAGAATTTGTATGTTGAAGCCTTAACTCTCAGTACCCTCAAATGTGACTGTATTTGGAGATATAATTAAATTGAAGTGGGGTCATTTGGGTGGGTCCTAATCCAATATGACTATATTCCTATAAGAGGAGGTTATGACACAGACATCTAGAAGGAAGACCCTGTAAACATACAGGGAGAAGACAATCATGTGAGTCAAGGAGAGAGGCCTCAGGAGAAACCAGACCTGCAACACTTGATCTTGGACTACTAGCATCTAGAACTGTGATAAAATAAATTTCTATTCTTTCAGGCATCCATTCTCTGGTACTTTGTTATGGCAGCCCTAACAAACAAATGCAAATTCCATTTCATGTCATTTGGTGATGGTGGTACCAGAAATTGATACCCAAAGAGCCCAGATGACAGCCAAAGCAATAAAGCAAGTTACTAGAAGAGCTTGGCTAGAAACCTAAGTTCCCAGAAATGAATCTCATTTTAAAATCCAAATATATAATACAAGGGAAAAAAAAAAAAACAAGAAAAGGATGGATGATCTGCTGAAAGGCAAGAGAAGAGAAAAAGCTCATTGTTTGTGAGACCTCTGAAGAAACTCCTGATGATTCACCAAACACAATTTGAAAGTCTATGCACTGATATGTCTGGCATTTTACTTTGGTAGAGAAGCTTGTGAAATAAGTTGGTTTCAAATTTTCTCTTTTGGCCTTAAGTAATGTCAACTATGATATTACTTAAGAACTGAACATACACAGGTGAGAAATATTTTCTGTAGTTGATTGAACAAGACATAGAGGTTTAACCCTACCATCTAAAGGTAGAAAAGCAACCAATACAGAACCAAAACATTTTATAACTGTACCAGAAGGAAGAGAGAAGCAGCAACACAGACTACAGTTAAGCTAAATCTTTAGCATAGGAGAAAGTTTAATGTCTAAATCCAGAAATAGCTATGTAAATATTTTTGCCAAACTATGTAAGGCAAAAATAACCACCAGAAGAAACCAGAAATAACTAGAAATCATTTTCTCTAGAACTTTGGGAGTAGAAACAGAATCATGGGGCAGGGGATCATTTTGTGGATGGAAACCACTCCCGCCATATTGTATGCATGCGTGTGTGCATGCGCATATGTGAGAGACTTTATACGAAGAAAAACAGGAAGAAACTTGTGAAGAGGAATCTGTCATGGAGTTTATCCTCCTCTATCCATATCCCCCAAAGGAATAGTAAAGTCTATTAATATTCACAAAAAACATATAATTCAGAAAAGAAAACAAGACCAAAGAGATCAAAAGTCATTACGCTGTTCCATGCTGACTTGTACTAAGATACAGATGACATCGGAGCCCCTTCCCAATCTTTCTTAACAGTAACTTTTACTAAGGCAGAGATTTACACTGTGCAGCCATATTGGAGATAGAGTCAAATCAAATCTATCCCCTGCACCACTCTCCTCTCTCCACCAAAATAATGTTTTTAAAAACACACAAATGAAGCATTTTATATACTAGTCTGGCCTCTGTCTTCTGAAGTTGAAGACGTTAAATTTCTGTAAAATTTCATTTTTGTGCTAGAAACGTAATTCTAAGCCAGTCCATCATTTATTTTACTTCCCTAGGGTGTTGAAGAATTGAAACAAAGTATGTATTTTGTTTTCCTTGTAAATATAAAAGTAAAAGAAATTGGCAATTTTTCTCTCTAAAAAATGTCATGAAGGATGTATTAAGTATCATGAGATAACCCCAAAATCTGTCTTGCTTTTAAGAATATTAAGATCAACTGTAAAAAGATTTCTTGAAAATTGCATGCCAAAACACAAAACAAAACTCTGATAAATGTTCTCTTGTAAATTGGAGTAGAAATTACCTTTTGATAACATCTCCTTTTCTAGAATAACTTCTGCATCAAACAGAAGCATGGTTGTTATATCTCAGTGTCAAGTCTTACTTAAGGATCATAACTGTATTTGCCAAAACAATGCATAACACGTAAAGCCAATACACCTTGTATTTATAAAAATCTAATTTTAACAATACTGAAGGAAAATACATAGGTTATTTTTAGATTAGGAAACTGCAAGGGTAATGAATCTATTATGTCTAAGTAACTGTTGTCAATATGCAGTACAATATGGGTCATAACAAAAAAATCCAAATATATGCTCTCTCTGGCCTTAATACATAAAGCAAACACAATATACATTTTACTGACATAATCTGCCATATTACAGCTGTCTAAGCAGTACGTTTCCCATGGGGACACTTCCATTTGGCTTTCCTTCTTTTGATGTATTGCCAATTTTGTCTAACTTCTTGGAAGGTTTCACTCCATTACTTTCAAAGCTACCAAGTTTATGTAATCTGAAGTAATTTAGAAACACCGTGGAGCCACCTGGAAATTTTAGATATAAAGTATGTTTCTGGAGTGGAGAATTCTCTTTAAGCACCAGATCTTAAAAAAACAAATTTTAAAATCACTAAAATGAAAGGTCTTTACTGTGGTAGCTGTCTGAGTAGTTCAGTCATCGCAGCAAAGACAAGTGCCAAAATTGACAGACACAAACGCTATAGAACAGCCTGGCTTAGCATGGGAGACAGCATACTCCTAAAGGTGCCAATTGCATATTTAGACACAAATTCTGAAATTGTTCCTAGTAGAAACTGTTTTCAGTCCCTGCCTGGAATAAAAAACACCCACCTGTGCCATCAAGCAAAATGAGTGGGTTTCTTTTTGGACAATTATTTAAGTATAAGGACTAACTTGTCAGACACTCCAAAAATTACTTGTTTTTTATTCAGAGTTATGACATTCTTTCCACTCCTACCACCTTACCTTACCACCATTTTTATGTTTTCTGATTTAAAATAGGCTTTGCTTCATGCTAGTATCTACGTACATCTACACATCTATAACCTGGAGATATGCGCTTCAGAACAGACATTTTTTCAGAATCACGGAACTTATAAGAGAAATTACCAATTGAGTAATATCACTATATTCCTGCTTATAAAAGCTAGAAATCAATTACATAATTTCTTTTTTTGCTGCAGAAAAGATAGTACAGAATCAGAATAATTATACAAGAATTTAATAGATGACTGTTTGTTTTTTAGGACTCCCATCTCATCACTCAATTACTGAAGAAAAACACTTAGTCTTTTTAGAAAATATGAAAGTAAAACAAACTTTTAACTCATCAGATAAAAAGTTTAATGTAGGCTATAGTTACATGTTCAGAAAACATGACAATATTCCTTAAGGGAGATTTATTACCTTTTTGAGTTATTTCTATTGATTTTTCTTGGTTATGCACTTATGTTTCCTGCTGTACCACAAATTCTATTTTCTGTTTGGATACTTATATTTTCCACTTGCCTACTAATAAGTCTTTGAGGTGACCTTAATAGCCCATACCTTTGTTTCCTGATTTAAAATGAACACTCCTTTCAAGTAATCTCAATGATAGGGGCCAAGATCATTTTTTCTATGTATAACACAAATAGGAAAATAAATTTCAGGTTAAGCTACAAGTGACTTTACATTTTACACTTCTATCTATAAAACAATGCCTAATATTGATTTTGCCAATTTTTAAAATGTTATTAAATAAACTGACTTCAATGACTACAGAGTAGCACAAATGGTGTAAAACTGAGTATGTTTGATTTAATAAAAATACTCTAAAGAGATGACTTAGACAAAGCTGAGAGTAACAGAATAACAAAAGAGTAAGCTATTCAATGAGTGCATGTTAAATACTATTGAATACGTAGCAAGCTTCTTTTTTCTATTGGACATTTTTTAACGAAAAATCTGCTTAGCAAAGAAAGAATAATTTTTTGCCTCTACAAAGCCTGATCCAAATACAATAAAAATATAGAAATGTTTACAGTCATGGATTAATGACTATTGATGTGCATAGAGATGACCTTAAAACACTTTAACAAGTGTCCATTGGATCAGCAAAGACAAAATTTGGTCATTTTTATCAGTAGTTGTTGAAGGAGACCTTAGAAATCATCTCACCCAAACTTGCACTTAAAATGCTACCCCATTCCAACTACACTGACTGAAGTCTACCAGCTCCAACTGAATACTTTTAAGAACAAGGAGGTTCTGCCATTAAAAACAGGCCATTAATTTATGTAATCTGAACAGTCACATTTTTTTCTTTATGAACTCTAAAATCTTTTTCAATGGAATTGACTACTTTGGTTTAATCTCTTGGGACTTGCAGTTAGCTACATGCTGAGACATTTTCACATGAACTCCTATCTCAGCTAGTCTTTAACATTATTTTGGAACCTAATTTTTGAAACTTTGCCTGTTCACCATTATTTTTTATCTGGATCTAATAACAAGTTTGCAATATATTTTAATTGTGAAATACTTTGAGCATGCAGAAAAAAATGAAATAATAACATAAATATCCATGCATCAACAAACTTTAACAATCTTCACATTTTCCTGAGTGTGCTTGAAATATGAAAACAAAATAAACCATAGCAAAACAAACAAAAAAGATACCAAACCTTCACAAATACTGTAGAATCACCTTATGTGACCCTCCCAAATTCTATTTTATTCCCCTCTCCCCAGAACTACAATATTGAGTTTGCTTTGAGTTATTTCTCTGCATCATGTGGTTTTATTCATATATATCTATAATGAGTAATATTTAATAGCTTTTACATTCTGTATGGACTGGGATTTAGCTCAGTGGGTAGAGCACTGCACTGCAGTCTCTGAGGTCCCAAGTTCAATTCCCAGCACCGCAAAAATGGAAGAAGGGCCTGGCAATCCACTCCCAAGGCAATCCCAAAGCACTCAGCCATTGAAAACCCTATGAGGGTCACTATGAGTCGGATACCGAATCGACGGCACCTAACAACAACAACAACATTCTGTATAAATGATCCTCGCTATAATGTCTCATATGTGTCGTATACTGTATATGCCACTTTCTGCCACTTCATTTATTCAACTTCTCATATTTGTTTAGGTTAATACATATGGCTCCAATTAATTCAATTTAACAAGCAAATAACAAGAAAAAAACATGCAACAATGAGGAATCTGTATACTTAAGACATGTAGGAGGGGTTCTCTAGGGCATAACCTAGACATGAAATTACTTAGCTGGAAGAAAGAGGCATCTTCAACAATTAGCACTCCAAAGGGATTGAATCCATTTACATACACACCAGAAGTATAATGAGTCTCCATTGTTCCACTTTCTTGACATTTAGTATAAGACTTTATACTTTTCACCGGTCTAAAGAGAATTATATTTCATTGTGGTTTTATTTGCATTTCCCTAATTACCAACTAGGCTGAGTGCCTTCTCTTATGGTCCTTGGCAATTCAGCATGTTTTTCTTTGAGTTGCCTGTTTATATACTTTGTGGGGTTTTTTCTCTTGAGCGGTTGGTCTGTTTTCCTTTTTTTAATTTTTACTTTATGTATTCTGATACAAATCATTCAAACTTCCCTAAAGTATGGCTTATCTTCTAACTTTATTTATAATCATACAGACATTTTTAGTACTAATATAGCTGAATTTATGAATATTATCCTTTACTGTTTCTGCTTACTATGTCTAGTCTAAACAATTTCTTCCCGGCTGTGAGATCATTAAAAATAATCTATATTTTCTTCTAAAAGTTTTAAAATTCTGGTTTTCACATTTGTATCTTTAATCTTTTTGGGATATAGCCTTGTAAATATGGGGTATCTTTTTATGTTTTATATACAAAGATAAGCTTTGCTCTACTACCATTTATTATTTAGCCCAGTCTTTCCCTGTTGACTTATAATGCTATCTTTGTCATTTGTCATATGTTTATATTTGAATAGTTCATTTCAGGACTCTTTATTATGTCCCATTACTCTAATCTTTAAAATAAAACCACAGTTTTTTCACACTAATTAATTGCTATATTTTATAATTAACCTTAGTTAGGGAAGAATCTTCATCATATTCTTCTTCAAAATTGCCTTAATTGTACTTGGCACTTTGCTCTTCAATATGCTCTTCTTTTTTGGATTAATTTGCCCACAAAATTACTATTGGGGTTTAGTGAAATTGTATTAAATTTATATGTTAATTATGAAATTTTTTTCACATGAAGTGACCCCATACATGACAATTTTAAATCTCTCCACTTTATCAGACATTTAAAACTTCCTTAATAACACCTCATATTTTTCTCAGTAAAAATCTTTGAATACTTTTATTGAATTTATGTTTAGTTATTTAGGTTATTGTTTAACGGGCACTTGAAAAGAATATATATTTTGTACATATAGGTTATAGAATTTTATATGTATTTTAGATCAAGTACTAGTTTTCTTCTTTAAAGATTCTAAATTCTTTTCAATTTAAATGTTTCATCTCTCACCTTTACAGAGATGATAAAGTCTCCAATTTTATGGATTTTTCTAATTTATTTCTGCTTCTGTCCATGAGAAAAGAGATTATTTGATTTTATTTTTACTCTCTTCTTGTCTTTCCTCCCAGCATTAGAATGATACTGAACAGTAGATTTTAAGTAAATAATTGTTGACAATTGTTTTATATTTTTGGTGGATTATTTTATTAAGATAAAATGGTCTCATTTGTTCCTGTACAGATTTTTACCCTAAATTTTATTTTGTATGATATTTCTTTCAACACAAGAGTTTCCTTTTAATTCATACTTACTGAAAGCCTTTTTCATTCCTTTCCTATGTTTAAACTTTCTATCTCATTTGTTTTAAGGTTTTCTCTTGTTAATAATAAATGTTGGAATACTTAAAAAATAATATATAACCTGATTCCTTACCTGACTCCTACCATGCTAATTTTGCGTCTATTTATTAACATTTCTCCTTGCTTGTTCTCATTCACTCATTTTATCTATTAGGATTGATAAAGTATTACATTTTCCTTTTGTTGGTAGAATGCCATAGATGACTTATGTGCCCTTTTAGTAATTATCTTTTTTTCTAATTTTTATTGTAGTAAAATGCATACATATATTTACCAGTTTAGTTCAGTGATATGAAGTACATTCATACTGCTGTGCAATCATTCCATCCATCTTCAGAATTCTTTACATCTTGCAAAACTGAAACTCTATACCTATCGAACAGTAACTCCTTGCTACACTTCCTTCCAGCATCGTTCTTTTCCTTTTCTTAATAGGAGCCATTGTAATGGGTGGTGGTGATGGTGGTTGTTGGGTGCCATCAAGTAGGGTCTGACTCATACCAACCCTATGTACAACAGATGAAACACTGTGCCATGCCCAGCACTATTGTCAGTGTTTCTCTACCTTCCATGGGTTTTCAGTGGCTGATTTGTGAGAGGAATGGGCTGCAAGGCCCTTCTTCCAAATTGCAATGAGTATGAGAAGATAATTGCCTTTAAATTTTTGACACTCATACTTAACCATAAATTATGATAATAAAGGTTAGGTTTCCACCCCACCCCAAATATGCCACAGATCCAAGGACAATTAACTACCTATTGATGATTATTCTTTTGCCTCTTTTAATTGTTGTCCAGTGCTTCACATTTATCTTTTTTAAAAAATTATTTTATGCTCAATACGCTTTTCACGCCTACAGCCATACCACTGTGGTGTCCGATCCCATCAGATCTCTGATGCTAAGCAGGGTCTCTTCTCTCTCCAGCAACCACATGCACACCTCTCCCTTCTCTTGGGCCCACCATTTCCTCTGTCTATGTAAGGCACCTTTCCTTCTCAAAGCCTGCTTAACTCTCCTGATCTCTGGCTTCTTTACCTTCCCTTGGGGAGTAGAAACATTCTTATGTTGATTTACCCAGGCAATGCAGACTTCTCTCCAAGTTCCTTTCCAAATATATGTAAGCTTCTTCAGGTGCCTCAGTTTTCCCAGTAATTATTCTTTAAAAGTATATTATCTTTCATAAACCTATGCTAAACTCTCTATGCCTGCAGCCATACCACTATGGCATCTGATCCCATCAGATCTCAGAAGCTAAGCAGGATCGGGCCTAGTTAATACTTGGATGGGAGACCATCTTGGGACACCAGGTTCTGTAAACTTGGAAGAAGGACCCCACAACCCACTCCCAAAAAACAACAGCCATTGAAAACCCTATGAATAGCAGACAAGCACTGATGACAGTGTTTTACCTGTTGTCCGTAGGGTCACAATGAGTCAGACACCAACTTGATGGCAACTAACAACATGCTTTTTACACATGCATTATGGTTTCAGTATAGAATGTCCTCCAAGGCTCATGTTTGAATGCTTGGTCCCCAGTGGGTGCCACTATTTAGGTAGGCTATGGAACATCTGAAGGTGGGACCAACTGGCAGAAGTAAGGCAGTTCAGGCAGATCTTTGAAAATTAACTCACTCTGATCTTGGTCAGCCATGATGTGAAGAGGTGTCCTCTACCATGTTCTCCTGCTGCCTCCTGGACCATGCCATCCTCATCAGTATGGAATGGAATCCTCAGAAATATGAGCCAAGTAAACCATTCTTTCATAAGTTGTTTCTGTTAGATATTTTGGTCACAGTGACACATTAGCTAACTAATACAACATGTTATTAATTTCTGTACTAACATTTTTTCCCAAGTTAGTTTTAATAAATGTTTAAGCTCTCAGTTGCCTGGGGAAAAATCCTGAATGATAATACATCTAAAAATAAGATTCTAGGCCGAATGTAATGTAACAGCAGCACTTTGAAGTCATTGCTTTGCTTTTTCTATCATCTACTATTGTTGAGAAGGAGACAGCTGTTCAGCTGAGTCACAATCCTTTAAAGGATATCTCTTGTCTTTCTGATTCCTATTAGGAGTTTATTCTAGTTATTAACATTCTGTAGTTTCACAACAGTCTGTTGAGACAGAACTATTTACATTCATCCTTTTATTCTCAGGACTCAAGGATTTAATTCTGGAAATTTGTAGATTCTACTTCTGCAAATATTGACATTCCACAGTTCTTGCCATTATCCTCTAGAGTTTCTTTAGTCTGTCTATCTTCTACATCTTTGAAATACTCACTTATAATTTTTGCCTCCCTGTGTGCTGACTTAAGTGAATTGCTCATCATTGCCTTCTGATTCAAAAATTCACTTATAATCTATAGTTTGTTGTTGTTGTTGTTGTTAGGTGCCGTCAAGTCGGTATCCAACTCATAGCGACCCTCTGTACCACAGGGGAAACACTATTGTCGGTGCTTCTCTGCTGTTCATAGGGTTTTCAATGGCAGATTGATTTTTGGGAGGGGGTTGCCAGGTCCTTCTCCCAAGCCTACAGCTTCTGGTGTTCCCAAGCAGTCTCCCATCCAGGTACTAACCAGGCCCGACCCTGCTTAGCTTCTGAGATCTGACGGGATTGGATGCCACAGGGCTACGGCTGCAGGCAATCTATAGTTTAGAATATATTAAATTTGTTGTATTTTAAAATGTTTTGACAGCTGTTTTTTTATTTTTCTAATGTGTCTTTTTACATAAGCATCTGCCCTCGTATTATTTCATCTTATATATTTGATGTTATCATACATTTTTAACAAAGATGATGTTAAAGTTTTCCAGATAAACTCATTTTAAATCCATTATGTTATTGTTCTATAAAAATAGTTTCTTTGACAATGAATTCATATTCTGAATATTGATAGTCTGTCCTGTGTTTTAGAATTTGGGCTTGCAATTCATTTTGAATATTTAATTGTTTTCTGATCTTATTTCCTCTTTCTATTTTTTCTTTGTTCGCCCCTCCACATTGAAAGGAATTGAAATTATCACCTTCCAAACATTCAGGACCCTCAGGTCTTTTAGTAGAATTTTAAGGCTCCTTTTGATTATGATCTTGATAAAACAGCACATGAGCTAGTGAACTAGGGCACAGCTTCATTCAGTCCTACTTTAGAAACCATGTAGGACCTTCCATTACCCTATTTCTTCTGCTTATTTACAATCTGCTATAACCTAATGTTTGTGTTTCTACTAAATTCATTTGTACAATTTCTAGTTCTCAGTACGAGAGCAGTACCTTTGGAACCTAATTGGGTTATGAAAGTGGAGCACATATGAATGAGATTACTGCCTTATAAAAGGAATTGCAGAAGCTCTCTTTCTGCCATGTGAAGATACATAGAAAAGTTTGGAGTCTGCAACACAAAAGAGGGTTTCACCCAAACCAAGCCATTCTGGCACCATGATTTTATGCTTTCAGCCTCCAAAACTATGAAAAATAAATTCCTTCTATTTTTAAGACACCCAGTCTATAGCATTTTTATATAGCATCCTGCTTGAACTGATCAAAATACCACCAATGCACCAGATAAAGGCAGTTTTTTGTTTGTTTGTTTTTGTTCATTTGTTTTATCACAGCCTTCCTACTTAAGTCTCCTCCATAGACTCTGTGTCCATGAAGAAGTCTTCTCTAGTACCCCAGCCCATGTGGGTTACCTTTAGTCCCTATTTTCTTTCAGATTCAAACAAAATCATTTCTTTGTGCTTAAGGTCCCAGGACAGCAGATATGTGGACCCATTGTATTTACCATTTTCTATTTCAGATTCAAGAAAATTCCTTTTCTTTTATTAATACTTTTGTTCTGCTTTGTTTTTTTATTTCAGCAATACATTTTCTTATTTTGTCCTGTCACAATTTTCCCATGTATTCATAGAAGAGGGGATGCATTACAGCATTAGCTCATGGTGCCTTCTTGACTACAGTCCATGTCATAGTAAGGTGGAAAGGTGAGTTCACCTTCCCACTATTTTTCAAAGTCTTATTAGCATTTAAACTCCTTTGGATACAGTTATGCTAATCATTTAAATTTTACCAAAATATGAAATTATCATTTTTATATTCTTTGATTTATTGAGAACAGCATGAGAACTTTTGTCAAATACTCTACTCATATCCAGATACCTTGATTATTCTACTTCTATTTCTCTACTAATAAAAGGAAATGACTAACTTTGACCTGAATTACCCTTAATGAATCTCATGATGAGTTAGCAATCTTTTCTAAAGTTTTCTTGGAAGGGAAATCAATATAGTAAGCCCACTTTTATGATCATTTTAAAGCTGTACAGTAAACGCTACTTAGTATGCCAGGAATTCTGCAAAGACAGTTTTTTCTAACACCTCTCTCAAATTCTGCAATTCTTTAAAATTAGCAAGTTAAATTCTTTAAAATTACTCTATATCTTTGTTAAATCTCCCCCACCAAAAGTATTAATTAGGTACTGGAGAAGTAACTTCATTTAAAAGAGCAAGGTGCCCACAGTTATCTGTTTTGACTTCCGCTTTCTCTTAATTATATCTGTTTATTCTATACTTGTCAGTTTTAAAGTTACTCTTCTTGATAAGGGAAGGATAAAGTATAACTGAAATTGAATGATTAAGCCTTTGCATATCTTTGAACAGTATAGCATCTTCCCCCAGCAGTATTCTTATCCTTTCCTTAATTCTTTTCTAGTTTCAATCAAACTAAAAGTATCCAACCACCCTTTTGCAATTTTGTCTCCATTCTTTATTTTTTATACATCCTCAGCCAAGATCTTTTAGCAATGTTAAATCAGTTTTTATCAAAATCAGGCAAAAGGATTCTGAAAGACTCTGTATTTTTCTACATAGGTAACTATTTCATGGAAAAAATCCCCACATCTTGATAAACTATTGGATTTTTATAGATAGATTATTGTTGTTGTTGCTGTTGTTGTTGTTGTTGTTGTTGTTGTTAGGTGCCATTGAGTCATGTCTGAATCATAGTTACTCTATGTACAACAGAAGAAAATATTCCCTGATTCTGTGCCAGGCACACCATTTTACTTATGTTTAAGCCCAGTGTTGCAGGCACTGTGTCAATCCATCTAGTGTATTGTCTTCCTTTTCTTCATTGACCTGACATTCTCCCAAACATGATGTCCTTCTCCAAGTATTGGAGTCTCCTGATTGCATGTCTAGCCATTCTTGCTTCCAAGGAACACTCTGGATGCACTTCTTCTAGGATAGATCTATTGGTTCTTTTAGCAGTCCATGGCATAATCAATAATCATCCCCAGCACCATAATTCGAAAGCATCAAGTCTTCTCTTGTCTCCCTTATTCAACATCCAGCTTTCACAACCATATGATGCAACTGAAAATACCTTGGCCTAAGTCAGGTGAACTTTTGTCTTCAATGTGGCATTTTTACTCTTCAACACTTTAAAGAGGTCTTTGGCAACAAACTTTTCCTGATGCAATGTGTCTTTTGATTTCTTGACTGCTGCTTCCATGGGTGTAGACTGGAGAATCAAGTAAAGCAAAATCTTGGACAACCTCAATCTTTTCTCCATTTATCATGAAGTTGCTTACTGACCCAGTTATAAGGATTTTTGTATCTTGATATTATGCAATCCATACTGAAGTCTATGTTCTTTGATCTTCATCAGTAAATGTTTCAAATCCTCTTTACTTCTAGCAAGCAGAGTTGTGTCATCTGCATAATGCAGGTTATTAATGAGCCTTCCTCCAATCATGATACCTCATTCTTCTTCATAAAATTTAGTTCATCAAATTACTTGCTCAGCATAGAGATTGAAGAGGTGTGGTGAAAGGATACAGCCTTGAAACCTACCTTTCTTGACTTTAAACCAGGCAGTGTTTCCTTATTCTGTTCAAACAACTTCCTCCTGGCCCATGTACAGATTCCTCATGAGTAAACTTAAGTGTTCTGGTATTCCCATTCCTTGCAGTGTTATCCATAATTTGTTATGATGCACACAGTCAAATTCCTTTGAATAGTCAATAAAACACAAATGGACGCCTTTCTAGTATTTTCTGCTTTGGGCTAATATCCATCTGACATTAGCCATGATGTCCCTGCTTCCACACCCTCTTCTGAATCCAGCTTGATTTGCCAACAATTCTTTGTCTATATACTGCTGCAGTCGCTTTTGAATGATCTTTAGTAAAATTTTGCTTGCATGTGATATTAGTGATATTGTTTGATAATTTCCCCGTTTAGTTGGATCCCCTTTCTTGGGAATAGGCACAAATACAGAGCTCTTCCAGTCAGTTGGCCAGGTAACTGTTTTCCAAATCTCTTGGCATAAACAACTGAGCTACCTGGCCAACTGACAGGAAGAGGTCCATATCTGTGCCTATTCCCAAGAAGTGAGATCCAACTAATGTGGAAATTATTGAACAACATCACTAGTATCACATGCAAGCAAAATTTTGCTAAAAATCATTCAAAAGTGACTGCACTCAGTATATTTATAGGGAAGTGCTGGGAAATCAAGCTGTATTCAGAAGAGGGTGTGGAAGCATGGAGAAAGATACATAAATATATAAGGATGTACATATATACACAAACCCCCACATGTCTGTCAGCTTGTCATGCTATGGGGGCTGTGTATTTCTGTGATGCTAAAAGCTATGGCATGAGTATTTCAGATACCAGTAGGGCCACCCATAGTGGATGGGTTTCAGGTGAACGTCTAGACTAAGACAGACTAGGGAGAAAGACCTGGCAGCCCACTCCCAAAACACTTAACATTGAAACATTGAAAATTCTTGAATAGCAGAAAAGCATTGTCAAATATAATGACAGAAAATGAGCTCGTGGGGTCTCATTTTCTCCCCAGTTGGAAGGCATTCAAGATACACCTGAAGAAAAGTTGCCTCCTAAAAGAAGAATCAACCTTAATGGCAAGAATGGAGTAAAGTCCCTGGGACCTCTATTTGCTGATGTGGCACCACTCAAAATTAGAAGAAACACAGTGACTGCAACAATGGTCTTGAACAGTTTTTAGAAAAGATTATTTGCATGGCACAGTGTTTCGTTCACCTATACATAGGGTCACTATGATTCAGACCTGACCCAACAGCACCTAACAACAAAACACACATAAAAGCATAAACACACACACACACACTCTGAAATCATCATAAAGTTGTGTAGATAAAAGTACTGTGAAAGTGTAGACACTGACAAAATCTTTGTAAGAACGTCTTAGCAAAGTTTTGTCAGCAAGGAGGTGTAATTTGTGTTTGGTCTTCGATTTCAATAGAGTTAAATGAAGCCAATGAAAACTGGGAGAGTGGGAAGGAAGAATGGATCACAAGACAGAATATAATGGCTGTTAACCATTTTGGCTGCAGGAAAGGATTTAAGTGAAGATATCCTTGGGATTAAGAATGAAGGAATATGGTAGGGCACCCTGTGCATACATGAGGAAGAAGAAAAAAGATACAAATTGCTAGCATAAATGGGTGTAAAGAACATTTGCTTTTTCAAAGGAGACTTAATGAAAACTCCAAAATTGGAAGATTAACCTAATGATTACACAGAATATAACTTATAGGAGAATGTTATTGATGACTGAGAAGCTGTTTCAGAGAATAAAGCAATAATGTAAGCATGAGGAAGAGCCTAGGTTTGATTGATGGCAAAAAGGTAAAAAATAGGTAAGAGAAAGTTTTAAGAAATGTTACAAAATAAATGAAAGGAATTGATTTGTGATTTACTTAGTGGAGATTTAAAGAGAAAAGGATGAAAGCAGACAAAAAGATCTAAAGTACCATTTATGATTTGGGGATTACAAGAAGGATGATTACCTTAACAAGTTGAATTTGATTACTTACATCCATGTTGTTGTTGTTGTTGTTAGGTGCCGTCGAGTCGAGTCCGACTCATAGTGACCCTATGTACAGCAGATCGAAACACTTGCCGATTCTGTGCCAGGCAAACAATCTTATTTATGTTTAAGCCCATTGTTGCAGACATTGTGTCAATCCATCTGGTGGAAGGTTTTCCTCTTTTGCGTTGACCTGCCACTCTTCCAAACATGATGTCCTTCTCCAGGGATTGTTCTCTCCTGACTACATGTCCGAAATATGTAAGACACAGTTTGGCCATTCTTGCTTCCAAGGAGCACTGTGGTTGTACTTCTTCTAGGACAGATTTGTTGGTTCTTTTGGCAGTCCATGGTATATTCAATAGACGTCTCCAGCACCACAATTCAAAAGCATCAATTCTTTTCTGTCTCTCTTGTTCAATGTCCAGCTTTCACAACCATATGATGCCACTGAAAATACCACGGCATGAGTCAGACGCACCTTTGTCTTCAATGTGACATCTTTGCTTTTCAATACTCTAAAGAGACCTTTTGCCACAGCTTTTCCTAGAGCAATGAGTCTTTTGATTTCTTGACTGCTGCTTCTGTGGGTGTTGATTATAGAGCCAAGCAAAGCAAAATCTTGGACAACCTCAATCTTTTCTCCATTGATTGTGAAGTTGCGTGCTGACCCAGTTGTAAGGATTTTTGTTTTGTTGATGTTTAGTCATAACCCATATTGAAGGCTATGATCTTTGATCTTCATCAGTAAATGTTTTCAATCCTCTTCACTTTCAGCAAGCAGAGTGGTGTCATCTGCATAACGCAGGTTGTTAATGAGTCTTCCTCCAATCTTGATGCCACATTCTTCCTCATAAAGTCCAGCTTCTTGGATTATTTGCTCAGCATATAAATTGAAGAGATAGGGTGAAAGTATACAACCCTGATGCACACCTTTTTCAACTTTAAACCACTCAGTGTTTCCTTGTTCTATTCGAACAACTGCCTCCTTGTTCATGTACAGATTTCTCATGAGCACAATTAGGTGTTCTGGTATTCCCATTTTCTGCAGTGTTGTCAATAATTTGTTATGATCCACACAATCAAATGCTTTTGTGTAGTCAATAAAACATAGATAGACATCTTTGTGATATTCTCTGCTTTCAGCTAATATCCACCTGACATCAGCAATGATATCCCTGGTTCCCTTCCCTCTTCTGAATCCCACTTGGATTTCCAGTAGTTCCCTGTCTATATACTGCTGCAGTCGCTTCTGAATGATCTTTAGTAGAATTTTGCTGGTGTGCGATATTAATGATATTGTCCGACAGTTTGCACATTCAGTTGGATCCCCTTTTTTGGAAATGGGCACAAATATGGATCTCTTCCAGTCAGTTGGCCAAGTAGCTGTTTTCCAAATCTGTTGGCATAAACATCTTAACACCTCCAGTGCTGCATCTGTTTGTTGAAACATCTCTATTGGTATCCCATCAATTCCTGGAGCCTTGTGTTTCGCCAGTTCTTTCAAGGCAGCTTCCACTTCATCCTTCAACCCATTGGTTCCTCTTCATATGCAACCTCTTGGAATGGTTGGTCATCTAACAATTCTTTCTTGTATAATGACTCTGTGTATTCTTCCCATCTTCTTTTGATGTTTCCTGCATCATTTAATATTTTCACTGTAGAATCTTTCACTACTGCCACTCGAGGCTTGAATTTTTTCTTCACTTCCTTAAGCTTGAGAAACACAGAGCGTGTTCTTCCCTTTTGGTTTTCTGCCTCCAGCTCTTTGCATATGTTCTTATAATATTTGTTTTTGTCTCCTGAGCTGCCTTCTGAAACCTTCTGTTTAGTTCCTTAACTTCATCATGTCTTCCTTTTGCTTTAGCTGCTCCACATTAGAGGGCAAGGTCCAGTGTCTCTTTTGACATGTAATTTGGTCTTTTCTTTTTTTCTTGTCTTTTTAAGAACTTTTTGCTTCCTTCTTGAATGATATCTTTTATGTTATGCCACAACTCTTCTAGGGAGTAGGACCTGGTGAGCCACTCCCGAAACAACTAGCCATTGAAAACCCTATGAATAGCAAAGAGACACAGATAGTATAGGATAGGTTTAATAAAGACAGCATACTTTTAAGGAATAATTACTGGGAAAACTGAGGCACTTGAAGAAGCTTATGTAGATTTAGAAAGGAACTTGGCAAAGTCTGCATTGCCTGGGTGAGTCAACATAAGGATATTTCTATCCCCCAAGGGAAGATAAAGAAGCCAAAAAACAGAAGAGTTAAGCAGGCTTTGAGAAGGAAAGGTGACTTAGATAGACAGAGAAAATGGTGGGCCAAAGAGAAGGGAGGGTTACTATAGAGAGAAGAGATGAGGAGCAAAGAGAAAGGAAGAGAGAGGAGTAGAAGATAGAGGATGAGAGAGGAACAGAAAAAGTGTGGGCACGTTCCATCTAGTTTTATTCGAATTAGGATATGCTCATTGTGACATCAGCCCTAGGCATCCAGCTCTGGGCATCTATCTCTGTGCACCTAGTGTGACATAGACTTAGGGTCTTTGTTTTGTAAATTGCTCAAGGGCTTGGGCAAGGTGTGGGACCCACCTGAAAATGTTCTTCCAGTGTCTTCAGAGACACAGTTGGCTTCTCACCATGACAGAACAGCAAGAGCCATTTTCAATCCCCTTTTCTTCCATATTGCCTGCTAATGCCTAAACCAGCTACCTAACACCTCCAAGGACCCATCTGATTCAACTAGGTCCCAACTCCAAAAGTTTCCATCATCTCCATTAACCCATCAATGGGTTAATACATTGATGAAGTCAGAACCCTCATGACCCAATACTTCCCAACAATCAGGCAACACTTCTGAACATTGCTGCACTGAGGACCAAGCTTTTAACATGTGAGACTTTGGGGGACATTTTAGATCCAAACTGTAACAGTAAATACTCACTAATTGGAAAAGGATACTTGTTATTTCATTTTAGAGTCTTTTTAAAAAGTGGCCTGGTATTGCTCCAAAGGAGGGAAAATACTTTGTGACCTCTAAAGGAGGATATTTATAAGGAAGAATTTGAAGATAACTTCTGACTTCTTGATGAATTCACCATTCTCTCCTCACTCTGTAATTTAGAAATCCATAGCAATAGTTTGATTTCAAATACCAACCTAAATGACAGCCCCATCATTCAAACTCTGAGTGTAGATGGGCTGGCATTCCAGTCAGGCTGGGAGAGAGGGGTCTGCACTGGTTTAATTTCTAAAGATTTTTCTTAAACAGGTACTTTATCAAAGGACCTACTCCTTCAGATAAAAGACCTAAGTACTGTCAAAATATTTTATGTTCCAACTATCATTTCAATTATGAAAATATAAGCACCCAACTCTGAAAATTACATTTACATTCTCCATTTTTTCCTACAAATTTATTTTGAAAAATAACATCTCAGAAGCCAAACCAACATTAAAGATTTCATATCCAATAAATAACCCTTTTTAACAACTTCAATGTCACAGTTTCCCAAATTTTTGGAATCTATAAATTAACTTAGAATGTATTGGAAAAAATAATAAGGTAGCAATAAAAGAGAATGAGCTTTGAATGGAACACAACTTGATTCTATTCAGGGCTCATCCATTTACTACTCTAAACATTCAGGCAAGTTACTTTGAACTTTATATTTCTCATGGGTGAAATGTGAAACAAACAATTCTATTTCATTGGATGGTAGTAGGATTTGATGGGTAATATATATTCACTGACTAGTATAGGACCTAGCATGTAATATGTATTTAATAAATGCTAACATCTGCAACTTCAGGGAGTAGAGAAAGAAAAGGGAACATGAAAAAAAAGAAGTGAGAGGAAAAACAATTTTCATCAAGGGCGTCATTTTCTTCCTTAAAGAAATGGTGTAAGTGGTCTGGTCACCCACTGTTCCTTGAGAAACTCCATGCCTGGTCAGTATTAACAGGTGATCTGACTAAGTAAATGAACAAAGATAAAAGAACTAAAATACAAACAAAGAGAAAGAAAAAAGAAATAAGAGCTACATTTCCACTCTGGCACATGTGAAACATATACAGAAGTATAAGTTACAAACTAATGGGGCCCTGTAACCATCATCTGTAAAAGTTAGCAAATATGAATTGAGTCAACAGAATTCAAAAGATTAAACTAGATAAATGTGATTCTAATGATGCCTGAGAACTACTGCCAAATTACTGCAACTTGCCCACTTGTGAGTTAAGCCAACTGCACATCTGAGTAGCAGAACCCACTGTCCCTTACCCTGGCTACAAAAATACTTTAGTCTCTGGGATCCCATGCCTAAATTCAAGATATGGAAAACCATGGGAAAAATAGTGGGTTTGCCCCAGGTTTATTTGACCTATTTTCGTCTGATTAAAAACTATCACTTTGAGCCTACATGTTCTTTATACCATCATATAAACACAGATCTCAAGAAAAAAAAATCATCTAAAAGTGAACTGTAAAAGATACACTCAAAGTGGAATGGTTATATTTTTCAGAAACCCAAGGTATTATGGCCATACATTCTAATTACCATGTGGCCCTTAAGCAGTAAATTTTATATCATCATTGTCATTAAGTTGATTATGTTTTTGGTCACTGGAATCTAAATTGATTCTAATATCTCATAATAGTGAAGCGCTTAGGCACAGCTGCAACTCACAGATGATTTTCCAATGAGCTAGATACAGAGAGTTGGGGAAAATGGATTATGAACACATGCAAATATGTATATACAATTTAGCTCACCAGGGTTTAGATTATGCTTGATTTTTCTAAAATGTTTTTCCTTTAATTATGTCTCATTTATTTAATAAATTATATCTAATTTTCAAAGTTGCTTGCTCTTACATTGGCTTATGTTATATAATTTCATAATGAACATGTGAGAATATTATTTTATCCATGCATTAATGAGAACCAAGTTCTGTTAAGGTAATAAAATTTACCTACCTTATTAGGAAAGAACTCATTATTTTTGTCACTGTTTTAGGCTAAATAGTTTTTTTGTAGACTCACTTTTAAGTACATTCATATAATTCATGTAGAGATACCTGGACATAGTATATCGTACATATAGATTCTTCTACAGACACAACTTCTTGACTATGTTGTTGTTGTTAGGTGTCATTGAGTCAGTGTCTGACTCATAGCAACCCTACATACAACAGGCAAAACATTATTGTTAGTGTTTCTCTGCTATTCATAGGGTTTTCAATGGCTGATTGTGTTTTGGGAGTGGGTTGCCAGGTCCTGCTCCCAAATATAAAATGTGGAAGATTCAAACTATTTGATTCATTACTGATCTATTCCCTTCGATGTCTTTTCAAGTCCTGTGATTGGAGATTTTACTTTCATTCTCAATTTGTTAGTTTAGCACAAATTTCTGATAATTGATTATACATTACACACTGTGCTATATCCTAGTGTTGCCAAAAGGCGTAAGGCAAACCTTGCTGTCAACTGAGCACTTATAGTCAGTCTAGTCAAAGAAGACAGGTAAAGAAAAATTAGACATTTAAATAGAGTGAAGGCATAAAAGACAAATGCTTAGGAATCATAGATACCTATCTACCTATGGGGACAGGTAAGACCGGCTTTGGAAGGGAGTTTATTCTTAAGCAGAAACTTAAAGAACAAGAAGGCATGACTACCATGCAAACATATGGGGAAACAGGAAGGGCATGCTGAAATGAGCCCTATTTTAAAAAATAATAACAAAGGAAGTATGGAAAATTTGGAGATTTCAAGTAGTTTTACTTGAAATCAGTGACTAGGATCCCAGAAGGGCATGATGCACAGGAAAACTGGAAATAAAAAAAAAAAAAAGATGAGATTACGCACAGCCTTCTAGGCCACACTGAAATTTGGGAGTCTTGGAGGGTTTGAACAGGGTACTAATGTGTGACCTTTCTTATTTTTAAAAAGCTTTATCTCAATTCTATGAAAATCCCCATAATGAATCTCCCAATACTGTATGCAATTTTTAAAAATCACACTATTCCTCAAAATATGTACACTTATTATTACAGGTTAATCAAAAATATTTTGTAAAATTTTAAGATGGAAGTACCAATAATCCTGATTTGATAATTGCACATTGTATATATGAATTGAATTATCACTCTGTACCCCCAAAGTATGTACAATTAAGTTACTAACTAAAAAAAGAATAAAGAAAATCTTTCTATGGCCACAGTGGAGAAGAATTTGCATTGAGGCAGTGTAAGACAACAGTCAAGAAACCAGTGAAACTGCACTGAAATGATGTGGTGAGAAAATATAAAGACCTTGAAATAAAGCACTAGTCATAGGAATATGTAGAGGAAGCAGATATGAGAAAGTTAAAGGATAGAAATTTAGGATAAAACCTATGTTTAGAGTTTAGCAGATTGAGCAGAAACTTCTAATAGTAGTGGAAACTGAAAAAATAGAAATATCAAGTTGTGGTGGCAAATTATTTTTTAACTTCTTGAATTTGATGTGCTTATAGAATATCTCCCCCCACATATCTGTCAGCTTGGCATGCTGTGGGGACTTTCATGTTGCCATGATGGTGAAAGCTATGCCACCTGCCACCAGTATTTCAGATACCCACAGGGCCACCTGTCATGGACAGGTTTCAGCTGAGCTTCCAGACTAAGACAGACTAGGGAGAATAACCCAGCAACTCACTCCCTAAACAATTAGCCACTGAAAAATTATATGAATAGCAAAGAAGCACTGTCAAATATAGTGCTGGTAAATGAGTCCCTCCCTCCTCAAGCTGGAAGGCACTCAAGAAACAACTGGGAAGTTGCCACTTCAAAGTAGAGTTGACATTAATGACTGGACTGGATTAAAACCCTCAGGACCACTTTTTGCTGATGTGGCACAACTCAAAATAAGAAACCACATTGGCTTTAAAAATGGGCTTGAACATAAAAAGAACATGTCCATGGCACAGTGCTGGGTACTGCTTTGTTTTGCTGTACTTAGGGTCTCTATGAGTTGGATCTGACTCAATGGCAACTAACAAAACAACAAAACATAGAATATCTAAACCATGCCTTATATGGGCTGGGATTTAGCTCAGTTGGTAGAGTACTGAGCTGCAGTCTCTGAGGTCCCGAGTTCAAGTCCCAGCACCACAAAAATGGGAGAAGGGCCTGGCAATCCACTCCCAAGGCAATCCCGAAACAGTCAGCCATTGGCAATCCTATGAGGGTCCCTGTGAGTTGGATACCAACTCGACGGCACCTAACAACAACAACAACAATGCCTTATAGGCAATAGGCTATATGGATATAATACTTCCTGTGTATGTTTTGAACCTCTTAAATTATTTTTGCAATGGTATACATCTCTTATAAGCAAATATAGGCAATATTTAGGAAGCTCTCTCGTATGTTTGTTGTTGTTGTTGTTAGGTGCCGTCGAGTCAGTATCTGACTCATAGCAACCCTCATAGGGTTTTCAATGGCTGACTATTTCGGGATTGCCTTGGGAGTGGATTGCCAGGCCCTTCTCTCATTTTTCCGGTGCTGAGAATTGAACTCGGGACCTCAGAGACTGCAGCGCAGCGCTCTACCCACTGAGCCAAATCCCAGCCCTCTCATATGTTTAGTCACATACTAAACAACAACAAAAATGCAATTCTAAGTGGAACTAGTTGAGAAAGAATGAATATGATGTACAGAAAGAAATTTATCCTATCCACCAGAAAGAGAATAGAGAAACTGGAAAGAATAAGGCATTGAAGTCTGTTCCAGGTCAAATTAGGTCAAATTTCAGCTCTGATATTTACTATTTGAGTGTGAGCAATATATCCAATCTCAACAAATTTCTCTATAAAATAAGGGTAATAATATCAAACTCAGGATTATTTAAATAAGTATTTTAGATCATGTACATACAGGACCCTTACCAGAAATACTTTTTAAATTAGTTGTTGTGATTAGTTTTCAGTCCAATAGTTTCTTCCAGATGAGGGCTGCATCCAAGACACATATGTCTGTCAAACTACGTCTGAAATGCTCACAACCCTGGAAAGCAAAAGGTTTAGAGATGACTAGATGAGTGATAAGAACAGGTAGCTGACAGATTATTCTTTTTGTTCTCATGATTTCACCTCTCTGCTTTTCATAGAACTCCGATTACTTTGTTTAAGTTAGGAAACAATGGGAGAATGATTTGACTCTTAATACAGTCCAAAACCACTATGAATCTCTGTTTTTATCCTTTATCTTTCTCCCTTATATAAAAGAAGCCATCATTGCAGAGGTTTAACATGGTACTCTTAAACACCTTACTAATTGGGGAATTTTATCACTCCTCCTTCCCCATATAAAAGGTGAGAACCATTTCTGCTGGAACTATACACAGAGCTAGTCCAAACATCTCTTTCTCAAAAGTTAAAAAGGGATTGTTTAGAGGTAGGGGGAAGAAAGAGTCAGAAGCTCAGCTGACATGAGACCATCATCGACATGTCAGAATGCTCCATTGAGACCTCAAGACAGCCCAGAACCTTTCTCTCAGAGCTTTCCTGCTCCTCAACCTCAAAGTTCTCTTCTCCAGTTGATCTATTTTTCTTGGAAAATAAATGCAGAAAATAGAAGGATCCTGGGCTAGGGATGTAGCTTAATGGTAGAGTGTTTTCCTAGCATATATGAGGCCCTAGGCTTGGCAGTCAGCAAATAAAAGAAAAGAAGAAAGGAAGAAAAGGCAGGAGAGAAGAAAGGATCGTTATCTCCTTTTCATGCTTGACCCTAAAGAGAAGAGTGTAACATATTGTTATTGATATGAAGTATCGTGTTTTGAAGACTATGTCTCCAGATGTTGGATCCAATGATTGAGAGGTAATTGGATCATGAGGGCTCTGACTGAATCATTAGATTAATCCACTGATGGGTTCCTAATTTGATGGCCTTATTTGGAAGATATGGAAACTTTCAGAGATGGAGCCTAGTTAGAAGAAATAAGGCCACTGGAGGCATGCCACTGAGGGCTATATCCTGTCCCAGGCCCCTTCTTTCTTTTGTGTCTCTGCCTCTCTCCCTCCTCCCTCTCTTTCTCTCTCTCCCTCTCCTTCTCTCCCTCTCCCTCTCCCTCCCTCCCTCCCTCCCTCCCCCTCTCTCCCCAGCCCCACCCCAGCCTCCTGTCCACCATGACATGAGCTTCTTTGCTCCACTATATGCTTCTGCCACCATGATATTCTGTGTCACCACAGGCCCATAGCAATGACCCAAGCCAATCATGGACTAAAACCTCTGGAATTATGAACCAAAATAAATCCTTCCTCTCTTAAGTTGCTTTCTTAGGTATTTTGTCACACCAATGAAAGGCTAACTAATATACATGTAGAGCACCAAGGGAGTTCAAAAGTATCACTTGGGATACATTTTTGTCAGTTTTCAAAGCCTTAGTTATAACAACTTTTGAGATTGCTTCAAGAGTAGATTGCCATGTCCTTCCCCTGTTTTTTGAAAACCCTGTGAGGGTCATTATGAGTGGGACCTGACTTGATGGCACCTAGCAACAACAGTTCCAACAAAGCTATATTGTATCACTAGTTTATGTAGTCACTACAATATTTTAGTAACAAAATTATTGCAAATTTTTCTAGGGTATAATATGTGATTCATATTAAGACCAGAATACTGAATAATGAGGGTAATTTCTACCCTACAATTTTCCACTTCCTTTAATCATGGTTCAATGTTAAAGCTTAAATACAGTCTTTAATCTTCTTAGGTAGGTGATTTTATATCTCTGTTTTTATGCTCTGTAACCCTCAACCTGGAGTTCTTGGAAACCAATTCATACCTCTTGATTCTCACTTGGAAGAACTCTTTGAGAAAACACTTCTGAAATTTAGAACAGTTATAAATGTGTTAATCTAAATTTTGTTGTCCATCAATGAGAAACACCAGTTTTGAGGATACCAAAAGAATTTCCAGAGAAATATTATGGACATAAGGAAATTGTGTTGCCTTTTGATCATTAACAAGTCATCTGCAAGAGTCCCTTGAGAGATGAGATTAGACTAGGTCTTCATTTTCAAAGAGAATTGAGGGAGCATTAATGCCCAAAGTGGCTGGGACCATCTAGACAGCCCAAGCAGCTTATCATTGAATGAACTATGACAGATACCAAATGCATCTCCAAAAATGATCAAAGCAATTTTCTGTGGATTCTGCCAATAGAGGAAAATGCTGCCAGAAAGGGGAAAAAAAGAAAAAAAAGGGAAAAAAAGAAAAGGAAAAAACAGAAAGCATCCTTGGCTTAACAACTAGAGCTTCAAACTACTTTTTAAACATAGGCAAAAAATAGAAATATAAAGAAACAGTGGTTAGCAACAACTTGGGGCCAATAAAGATATGTTTGTTAGTCACATTATATACCTTCATTTGCCTAATTGGATCACTAGATATTTCTTACCCAATGAAATGCTTCTGTGTTTGTTAGCCCACCTACTCAATTATTCAATTTTTCTCCAACATGCTTTTCTTAAGAGTCAAGTTGAAAGCATTGTTCAAGAAAGGAGGGGATATGTGCTAGAAGTTTCAGTGACACTGAACTTCTTTACTATGTTTACTTCAAGAAGAAAACCTAACATAGAAGGACTATACAGAACCATAGAAGCCCTCTGATGGTATTACCCTGTTGTGGGAAGGTTCTACCATCCTTACCTTGCACATTTGTTAAAATGGAAGCTCCTGTTGTTATGAGGTTGTTCATACCATCCCTGCACAATCTTTAGTGCTCCATGCGCCCACACTAATTCTGATGCCTGATATAATGAAGACCAAACCTACTGTTCCTTCCCCATTATTCTCCTTCCTTCAACTGTTAGGTGACAACAATGGCCCTTCAATTCTCCTTTTATGTTAGGACTGAGCTCCAGTTTATGTGATCCTACTTTGATAACTTTTGACTCTATCATTGTGTACAACTCTTTCCTATATTTGAGGATTTAATGAGACTTCAGGTGGAGGACATGCTAAAATGACTGAATATGATAAATATGGTGGAAAAGGTCATATACAATCTATTCAAGTTCACTGTGTCTGTGTTAGGTTGACTGTACCTTAAAGTGACTTGCTGTGTTAACCAATATGACCTATACCTACAAGGATACATGCTAGGGAGGATTCAGGCTATTTCTTGAGCCTCTCTACACAAATTGATGGGTTCTTCTGATCCTAATTGCACCCTAAACTTGCCCTAAGCTCAACCCATGCTCACCTCAAGTTCACTTCTAGAGGACCCCCAAGCTTACTCCAACCTCATTCTCACCTCACTCTAATTCTAACCCAAGCTCACTCCAATCTCACCCTTACCTCACATCAGAAAGGCTTCTTCAGGGATCTTTTGATCCCTTTTAGTAGACCCCACAACATCCTTAAAGTTAAGCAAACAACATAAATTTTTACACAACCCATGTATAATTTGATCTTCTCTTTGTAATCCAACTGAAATGTTTCAATACACACTCACAAGGCACAATATCTAGAAGTGAACTCAGTACTCTGAGATGTAGTCAGATTAGCATAGGGGACAGAGGGATGTCACTACCCTTGATCAAGACAATATTTTTATGAGTATAACCTAAATTTTCATTAGCTTTCTGAGTAGTGGTCACATACTTGTATTGAACTTGTAATCAAGATAAGTAATCAAGACTTCTTCATGATAATAAGTTAAAATGCATCCAACCAATGAGTGTGTGATAAATGATATTAAACAATGGCAATGTAAATACTTAAGAATAATATGATAGATGAAGGCTAAATTTACATATGGATAGGCCAGGCAATTTGACCATATTTATAATTTCAGGGTCAACCAATTCAGTCTGTTATCCAACACACCCCTCACTTAGCAATGATCATTATTTCATTTCTGAGTTTAAGGTTTTGATTCTTATTAAATTGCTTGAGAAAACTAGCACATTAAGCTGTCAGGCATATCTAGAAGAGGAAGTTCTGACAGAGAATGAGAGAGAAGCATAAAGAAGAATGCTGAATATCTAGAGTAAACTGAGCAGAAATGAGCTGCTAACCAAGAAGACTGAGAGCACTAAGGAGAGTTAAGTTTAACTGTTGTTGTTGTTGTCAGGTGCTATTGAGTCAGGTCCAACTCATAGACACTCTCTTAGGGTTTTCAATGGCTGATTGTTTTAGGAGTGAATTGCCACATTCTTCTCCTATTTTTGTTGTGCTGGGGATCGAACCTAGGTCCTCAGAGAGTGCAGAGCAGCACTCTAGAAACTGAGCTAACCCCCAGCCCCAAGCTTAACTAGATGCATGGTATTCATTAAAGTTAATTCTGTTGATGAGAGAAGTAAGTATTAGCCAGTACTCCTTGAGCTTCCCAAGAAAGCAGACAGATGCTAATCACCACATACTTGAAAGATAACATACCTCTCCAAAGGCAAACACTTCAGCTTCTAGTGGCAGGAGAGGAAAAGTGCCCATCTCTCACTATTGTATGTTTCTTGGGTATTAGAGGCACAATGAAAGGAACTACTTGGATATTATAAACTATGTTAATTATTCTTCAAGGATCTCGATTCATTAATTTTTCATTCACTCATTTTTACTAGCTTCTGGGAAAGACTTAGGGATGGAAGAGTAAAGCTAAAAGGAGTTCAAAGATTTCTATTCAGGGTCTGTTGTTGTTGTTATTGTTAGGTGCTGCTGAGTTGGGTCTGCCTCATAGAGACCCTCATAGGGTTTTCAATGGATGATTGCTTCAGGATTGCTTCAGAAGTGGGCTTCCAGGTCCTTCTCTGATTTTTGCAGTGCTGGAGATTGAACCCAGGGTCTCAGAGAGTGAAGAGCAGCACCCTACCAACTGAGCTAAGCCACAGCCCATCCAGGATCTAGGAGTTCATAATCAAGCTAAGATTAAAAGTCAGAAGTACTCAGTGCTACTGGCTATGAATTTGTACTTCATATTTATCAAGAACAGGCACCTAAGGTATCAAATTGGATTAATTTTATATTGGGGAAAATTTGCATAAGTAATCACTCCATAGCCTAGTCCAGTTCTCTTTGAATAGCCTTAGTTGCACTGCCATATTGCAAATCCCTAATAACTATCACATAGCTTATTCCATCAATAGAATTCTTTAGATTAATACCTGGTTTTAGGAATTAGACCAGCAACAATGATAAATACAGGAGGGGTACTGCTTGGTCATCATGAGAAAAAATACAGAAAGAAAATTCCTATTTTGTATAGGTGCTTTGTTTTCCATTGAGATGTGAACACATCTATATGCACAACATCCACCAAGGGTCATTGTGTCTACAGTAGTAGAAGATAGAAAATGAAAAGGTCAATCCTCTCCATTTACTATTTCTGAAAGCACTGTTCAGACTGCTTTGAAGTCATATTTCTTGGTTAATTCTGGATACTCAGAATTGAGCTGTGTGTATATGTCAAGCATGATGTGTTTGGCATGATGAGAGAGGCTGACCCTATGATGTATCACGATGCTATGACCATCACTCAGAGATGCACTTAATGATACACACAAGCCTTCTGCATTCCATGATCTAGCCAGCAAAAGATCAGTTAAATGTCACTAAGCTTTGTAATCTTTGCAGTAAATAAACAAGGAAGGGGAAAAGGGTAATGTAAGAATGAATTACAGCACCAAGCTTAACACACAGAAAATCACCACCACCAAGAGGCAGCCATGCACATTAGCAGAAAAGGAAAATGGCTAGACCTGAAACTCCTGGCTGGTGAGAATGATAATAACATGATTCTGCAAATCTGTGACCTCCTGCTATTCATTTGCTGCACAATACTTATAAGCAAAAACATGACTATATATAGGCAGAATATTTATCAAGTTCTTGAGTTTTACACCTGGGAATTTCCTAGCCCTTGAGTTCTTAGGGTATACAGGGTACCTTAAATAACAGATGTCAGGAGTTTTCATTTCAAATCCCCTTGTATATTGGTTTCAGTTAATGGCTAAGTCTTGGCTTTTATAATTCACCCTCATGTACCCATTGATTAAAGAGAGCCTTGAATGCATGGTGGAGTAAGTTGCTGCCTTAGTAACACATTCTTCTTCCTCCAGGCCAAAAAGTTTTCATGGGAATCAGAATGATAGTTGATTCGATTATCCTAGTGTGATCTACCTCCAAGAATTTTAGGAAAGACCAGTAAAAAGAATCACAGACAGAGTGATTTTTTTTCTGCCAAGTCTACCTGAAAAGCCTAATCCACAAATGCCACTTTGAAAAGAGAGGTTTGCTTTCCTCACTGAAATTTACCATTTTCATCATACCATTATAGCTATTTACAATCCTAGTCTGTTGAGGTTTTCAGACTGCCCTATTTGCACTTTGACACTTTTTTACTGCCCCAAAATCTGAAAGTGCATTTCTCTCCTTTGACTTATGTTCTCATAGGATTCTGGTGATTGTTCAGAACTGTCAGCCCCTTATCAAACTGAAGTCTTTACCTTGAAGACTTTAGATATAAACAACTGGCCTATTGTTGGTGGCTTTTTATTATGTCAAACAAACTGATGCAAACTTTGTGAGGATCTTTATTATGCACACATATTTCCAATAGTCTATTTAGAATGCCCTCGACATTATAATATTCAGAAATCAATCAGTGACATCGTAAAGGGTAAATCTCTGGGGATTATAAACTCATATTTTATAACATTGTTCTCTGGTTCAATAGCCCCATTCCAACTTGCTTGTGGGGTACCTCAGGTATAATAGTTAATATTAGCTAGCAAAGACATTGAATATACCAAAGACTGTCAAATGAACCAATAGATCTGTCCTAGAAGAAGTGCAACTGGAGTGCTCCTTGGAAGCAATGATGGCTAGACTGCATCTTACATATTTTGAACATGTAGTCAGGAGGGATCAATCCCTGGAGAAGGATATCATGTTTTGAAGAATGGCAGGTCAACGAAAAAAAGGAAGCCCCTCCACTAGATGGATTGACACAGTGTCTGCAACAATGTCCTTAAACATAAATAAGATCATGTGCCTGGCATAGAAGCGGGAAGTGTTTAATTTTGCAGTCCATAGGATTGCTATGAGGCAGACCTGACTCAATGGCACCTAAAAACAACAACCAAAGACACAACTAACTGTACCCTAAATGTTCTTGAAAGATTCTTCCACGTAAATTAAAACCAAAAAAATTTGTTTTTACTTTCGTGGTCAACTATATTTTTATGGTGGGAGAGAAGAATAAATAGACCTAATAGATTTCTTCATATAATGTGTGACTCTTTGGAAAAGTACTTCAAACATGCATCATTGACCAAGATTCTCAAAAAACACACACAAAGTATTATTTTGTGAATGATGAGTTAAAAAATACTCACTGTGGATAAACAATCAACTTTTTCAAATACTTTGTAATAAAAATGAAATTCCCTTCTCTCTTTCTCTCACATGACAAACTTTAAGCTAGATCATTTCTACATAGGAATTAAAGCAAGTACAGTTGGGATTCCAAAATAGGAAGTCAAATGAAAAATGAAAATAAATATAAAATTAGACATATCCTGTTGAATCAGGAAAGTTTCCTTGAAGCTTAAGAATTACCAACATCCCAACTACTTCAGGGCCAACCTCTCACAGACTACCTTGATCATCCTCTTCCCACAATTTGTACTTTTATTTTAAAAATTCGGTATGCTCAGCATGCCACTGGAAAACTCAGGAATGTTCATTGGTTAAAAGGAAAATGACAAGCTTCTGTACTCTCTTCCCTAGTTATACAGGAAATAAGTTTTATTAAATGATTCACTGAGCTTTTGATTTCAGTTGGAGTGCTATCACTTTCCAAAACCAGTGAAGTATATCATCCATTAAATACTACAACACTTTATGGGAAACAAATTTGAAATCTAGTTCTTAAAAGAAGCATGTTTGACAGGTGTGAGGGTGCCTGCTTATAATCCTAGCAACTCTAGAGGCTGAGGCAGGAGTATCACAAGTTTGAAGCCAGAGGCAGCCTGAGCAACTTGTGAGACTCTGTATCAAAAATAAAATAAGAAATAAAAAAGGAGCAAGGGGTGGAGCTCAGTGGTGGAGCACTTGCCTAGAATTTCCAAGACCATGGTTTCAATTCCTGAGAACAACAAAAAAAATGTTTATATTTCACCAGTTAACAAACATAAAAAGACTTTATAGACCTCCATACAATTATGGAATGTTTTCTCTAGGAAGATGGTAACTATGTTAATATATTACCCATAAATGGAACCAAATGTTTAGATAAAAGTAGTATTTTATTGAGCGGTGACATGCCACAAACAGTGCCAGCCACTTAGTACATGATTATTCAAATCTCTCAATGATATCTAATAGATATTATCACCCATGTCTGTCAGTTTGTCATACTGTGGGGGTTATGCCACTGATATTACAGATACCAGCATATTCAACCATGGTAGAAAGATTTCAGCTAGTTTCCAACTAAAACAGACTAGAAGTAAAGATATGGCCAACTCACTCCTGAAAAAAATCAGTCATTGAAAATTCTATGAATAGCAGAGAAACATTGTCAGATATAGAGCCAGAAAATCAGGACCCCAGGTGGGAAGCCACTCAAAAGATGCTGAAGAAGAACTGCAGGCTCAAAGTAGAGTCTACTTTAATGATGGGAATGGAGTAAACCCCCAAGGACCTCCATTTATTAATGTAGCATGACTCAAAATGAGAAGGAACAACTATAAAAATCCATTAATAATTGGAATGTGGAATGTATGTAGTATGAGTCTAGGAAAATTAGAAATCATCAAAAGGAAAATAGGATGCATAAACATAGACATTCTAGGAATCAGTGAGCTAAAATAGCCTGGAACAGGCCATTTTGAATCAGATATGCATAGGGTCTACTATGCAGGGAATGACAGATTAAAGAGAAATGAGGTTGTATTCATCATCAAAAAAGACATCTCAAGATCTGTCCTAAAGTACAATCTTTCCAGTAATAGAACAGTATCCATACACCTACATGGAAGGCCAGTTAATATGACTGTTATTCAACCTTATGTAACCAACACTAAAGCCACAAATGAAAATAGGGAAGATTTTTTACCAGCTTCTGTAGTCAGAAATACATCAAACATGAAATCAGGATGTGCTGATAATTACTGGTGACTGTAATGCAAAAGTTGGAAGGAAAAGAATGCAGCTCAGTAGTTGGAAAATATGGCCTTGGTGAGAGAAACGATGCTGGAGATTTCATGATAAAATTTTGTCAGACCAATGACCTTTCATTGCAAATACATTTTTTCACCAACATAAATGGTTACTGTACACATGGAGTTCACCAGATGGAACATACAGAAACCAAATTGACTATATTTGTGGAAAGAGATTATGGAAAAGCTAAATATTAAAAGTCAGAACAAGACCAGGTACTGATTGTGGATCAGACCATCAGCTGCTCATGGTTCAAATAGAAACTGAACAAAAGTAGAACAAGTTTAGGAGATCCAAGGTAATACCTTGAGTATACCCCGCCCAAGTTGAGACCACCTTAAGAATAGGTTTGATGCATTAGACACTAATAATAGAAGACCAGATGAGTTGTGGTATGACATCAGGACATCATTCATGAGGAAAGCAAAAGGTTATCACAAAGACAGGAAAAAAAGAAAAGACCAAATTACATGCCAAAGTAGACTCTGTACCTTACCTTTGAACATCAAGCAGCTAAAGTAAAAGGAAGACATGATGAAATTAAGGAACTAAACCGAAGATTTCAAACAGCAGCTTGAGAAGACAAAATCAAATATGACATGTGTAAATACCTGAAGATAGAAAACCAAAAGGAAATAACATGTTCTGTTTTCCTCAAGCTTAAGGAATTGAAGAAAAAATTCAAACCTCAAATGGCAATAGTGAAGGATTATACATGGAAAATATTAAATGACTTAGGAAATACCAAAGGAAGATGGAAGGAATACACAGAGTCATTATATCAAAAAATTGGTGGATGATCAACCATTTCAAGAGGTTGCATATGATCAGGAAACCAGTGGTACTAAATGACAAAATGGAAGCTATCTTGAAGGAAATGGCAAAACATAAGGCTCTAGGAATTGATGGAATACCAGTTGAGATGTTTCAACAGACAGATGCAGCACTGGAGGTGCTCACTTGTTTATGCCAAGAGATTTAGAAAACAGCTACCTGGCCAACTGACTGGAAGAGATCCACATTTGTGCCTATGCCCATGAAAGGGGATCTAGCTGAATGTGGAAGTTATCAAACGGTATCATTAATATCACACTCGAGTAAAATTTTGCTTAAGATCATTCAGAAGCAACTGCAGAAGTACATAAATAGAGAACTGTCAGATTCAGAAGAGGGTGTGGAACCAGGGACATCACTACTGATGTCAGATGGATATTATCTGAAAGCAGAGAATATCAGAAAGATGTCTACCTATGTTTCATTTACTATACAAAGTACTTTGTGTGGATCATAATAAATTATGGATAACACTGTGAAGAATGGGAATACCAGAGCACTTAATTGTACTCATGAAGAATCAGTACATGGACTAAGAGGTAGTCATTCCAACAAAACAAGGAAACACTGCATGGTTTAAAGACAAGAAAGGTATGAGTCAGGGCTGTGTCATTTTACTGTACTTCTTCAATCTCTATCATGAGCGAATAATCCAAGAAGCTGGACTTTAGGAAGAAGAATGTGAAATTATGATAGGAGGAAGACTCATTAACAGCCTGCATTATGCAAATGACCCAAATCTGCTTGCTGAAAGTGAAGAGGATTTTAAACATTTATTGAGGAAAATCAAAGAACACAGCCTTCATTATGGGTTGTGCCTCAATATCAAGAAGCAAAAATCCTTACAACTGGGTCACTATGCAACTTCATAATGATTGAGATTATCTAAATGATTGAAATGATTGAGATTATCTAAAGTTTTGTTTTACTTGGTTCTAGAATCGACACCCATGGAAGCAGCCGTCATGAAAGCAAAAGACACTTTGCATTTGGGGAAGCTGTTGGAAAATACCTCACTAAGGTGTTGAAAAGTAATGGTATCACCTTGAAGTCAAAAGGGCACCTGATTCGTGCCATGGTATTTTCAGTCACATCATATGGTTGGAAAGCTGGACATTGAATACAAGAGACAGAAAAAGGATTGATGCTTTTGAATTATGGTGTGGGAGACAAATATTGAATATACCATAGACTGCCAAAAGACCCAACAGATCTGTCCTAGGAGAAGTGCAACCAGATTGTTCTTTGAAAGCAATGATAATTCGACTGTGTCTTATGTAGTCTGGATATGTCATCAGAAGGGACCAATCCCTGCCAAAGGACATCATGTTTGGGAGAGTGGTAGGTCAATTAACAAAAGGAAGACCCTCATTAGATGGACTGACACAGTGGCTTCAACAATAGACTTAAACCTAAAAATAATCGCGTCCCTACACAGAATTGAGGAGTGTTTTGTTATGTTGTATGTAGAGTCCCTATGAGTCAGACTAGAGTCAATGGTACCTGACAATAACTATATATGTTACATAGATATAAAACTTAGTATTCTTACAATGCCTGTAGCCATACCATTTTGGTATGTGAGCCCGTCATATCTCAGAAGCTAAGCAGAGTTTGGCCTGTTTAGTACTTGGATGAGAGGCCGCCTAGAAACACCTGGTGCTGTAGACTTGGTAGAACGACCTGGCAACCCACTCAATCCAAAAAACAATCAGTCATTGAAAACCCTATGAATAGTAGAGAAGTACTAACAATACTGTTTCGCCTATTGTATGTAGGGTTGCTATGAGTCAAACACCAACTCGATGGCACCTAACAACAATTTTTACAAAAACATCAGTTTATTAACATAATAGCAGAACTGAGATTTGTTTGTAGAGTCATTTCTTTAGATCAAAATATTTTTCCCTCAAGGAATTAAAATCTTAAACATTATTCATGTGGGCATCATGAGACTGAAATTTGAATCCATATTTTATTGATAGCTGAGAGACAGTGCGCAATTGTACATGAGCCTTCATTCCTTACCTTTCAAGTGGAAAATGTAATAATACCTACTCCATAAAGGTGAAGATAAATGATTTAATATGTATAAAAATCCTTAATAACCAAGAAGTTATTTATGCATGTAGATGATTTCAACTGCTACTCTTTACGGAGCCTCATTTTATGACATGTAAATTGAGACCACCAAGAGTGTCTCAGCTACAATTCTATGACATTTCACCTTGTGATGTAGCCATATCTGTATTTCAGTCCTGCTTTGAATAGCTCATATCTCCTGTGACTCATTCAGGTGTGACACAATGAAGGGCCTGACTGTTGAACAAGTCAATAACACCAGGTCAAGCTGGGTAAAGAGAAATAGCACAAAGCAAATCAATGCCATCGTACCAGCACTGAATACCTGGATACCTCAGAAATGAGTGTGGCATTCATTACTTGCTTTGTTAATTCATTCAACAAATCTTATTTAGTGCCTATTATGTGCTCAGGCTGTCATTACTCAAGTTGTTGTTGTTGTTAGGTGTTGTCCAGTTAAGTCTGACTCATAGTAATCCTGTGTACAACACAACAAAATACTCCCTGACACTATGTCAGTGCTTCTCTGCTAGTCACAGGGTTTTTCAATGGCCTATTGCCTTGGGAGTGGGCTGCCAGGTCCTCCTCCCATTTGGGGGGTACTAGGGATGGAACTTAGTGCCTCAGAGAGCATGGAACAGCACTCTGCTAACTGATCTAAACCCTGGCCCTCATTATTCATGTTGTTGTCAGGTGCCGTCGAGTTGGGATCCGACTCATAGTGACCCAATGTACAACAGGTGAAAAACTATTGTCATAGGGTTTTCAATGGCTGATTGTTTGGGGGAAGTGGGTTGCCAGTCCCTTCTCCTAAGCCTATAGCACCTGGTGTTCCCAGGCAGTCTACCATCCAAGTGCTAACTAGGCCTGCCCTGCTTATCTTCCAAGATTTGACAGGCTTGGATGCCACAGTGCTACGGTCATTACTCATAGGGTGGTAATAAAAGCTACTCTTTCATTTAGTTTACATTCTAGTAGAGAACAACCCTACATAAACAAAGGAATATAATCTCAGATAATGTAAGTATTATAAACCAATGAATAAAGTAGTCAAGAAGAGAAGAATGGCCAGGCCTGTATTCAAAAGTATGAACTAGGAAGCAAGGCTTATCAGAAGCAGAGAAATGTGAGCAGAGAACTAAACAAAGAGAGTGATAGAGCCATTTGAAAATCCTAGCAGAAAGCATTTACAGCAGAGGACACAGCAAACACAAAACCCCTGGTGGGGGAACAGTTTGGGGTTCTCTTATAACAGCAAGAGCAGTGAGGCTCGGGTGGAAGAAGACAGGTGGAGAGAATGCCAGGCTGCTGCAGTAGACAAGGGCCAGGTCATGCAGAGCCTGGAGATCAAGCTTCACAATCAGGAGTGGGAATGTTATTTAAACTGACCTTCAGCCAAAAGAGAGGTTCACACAGAGATGTGACAAGCAATGATTTTAGAAGCCCCCTGGCTGCTATGTGGAGAAAAGTCTGAAGCAGCCGCAAGCGTGGAAGCAAAGACGGTAGTCAGGAGGCTGTTGCAAAATCCAGACAAAGAAGGGTGGCTTGAACTCTATGATGTGTCCACTGATGAGCTTGGGGATAAATGCTAAAGCGGGAGGTGACAGACCTGGCTAAGGTGTTGGCCCCAGAGTGAGCGTGAGGGAGAGGAATCAAAGGATGCAGCCGGTTTGCCACTTACCCTGGTGGGGCGTGGAGGGAGAACAGGTGCCAAGATGCTGCTGTCCGCCTGCCTGGGGGCCTCCATCTGCTCCTCCTCTCCTGCTGTTGGCTCAGATCTGCTCAGTTCTTTTCTCACTTATCTGCTGAGATTTGTCAAAAATCCCAATTCTCCAGGTAGGTCAGATAGGACTTTTTCCCTTATGATGCCATAATCTGAGCTCAAATTGAAAAAGAAGCCACAGAATAGGAAAAAAAAATGCCTGGAGGCCCACAAAGTCATTGTGGCTCAGCACATAGAGAATATTCTGAAAGTTGGCCAAAGGGAACAATCAACTGAAAGATATTTACTGAGGATCTGCTATGTGGCTTACTCTATTTTCAGTGCCACAAGAAATGTAACAAAAGTATTAAATCTTAGAAATTAAGTTGGAAATTTAGTTGGAAAGCCAAAAGAGCGCAAGTAGTATTATTACAAAGTAAAATCTCATTACCACATGGTTATGGCTGTATCTTTAAAGTACAAAAAGAATAAAGTGTAAAAAAAATTACATAAATTCCTACTCTGAAAGTACCTAGCACAGTGACTACTATATAATAACCCCAGTGATTTTTTTAAGTCAATGAATTATTAATAGAACCAAGCCAATTGGAATTAACATTCAAAAAGTGAACTGAAAATATTACATTTATGCAGCAATTTATTTTGTGAAAAAATAAAATGTACAAAATATGTCAACTATCAGAATAATAATGAGGTCTAAAAAGGAACATCTCACTATTGAATGAGCCATCCTTGACTTTTCTGTTCATATACTACCTTTTCAACAAAAGTACTATCTTTTCTACTCTGTTCATCTCTCATGAGATAGACTTTCTGTGAGAGGAAACAAGACCCCTCTGGCGTTTCTATAGCAGAAAAACAAAGAGCTGCAGACAGCAGCCTCTCTCCCCACACAGCCTCCCTGCCCCCTGGTCCAGAGAAGTCTGTGCCCTGAGCTGAGACTCTCAGGCAGGCAGAAAGAAGTCAGTCCTCCTTGAGTCTCCATGGGATCATAGAAGCCTGGCTGGTAATTCTACTTGGCTAGCAATTTGAATAATCAAGACTGCCTGAGATAACAGAAGAAACTTTATTTCCTAGAGCAGCATTACTCACTGCATTGACCCTTGGTAGCTCTTCTGTTGCTGAAGAGAGAAAAGCCACAGCTATTTACCAGATTGTTGATTTCCTCTCTCAGCTTTTGTCTTTGCCCTTAACTTTAAACCAAATAATAGAGGAAATGGGACACAAATGAGTTGTCTTAAAGGTGAACCCAAGACACAAAATGGTTGAGCTGTCAGGAAGAATTTACCACATGGGGATCTCTGCTGCATTGTACAATTTTGAAGTAAATTTCACCACATATGTTAAGTAGCAGTTTCTTTTTGACACTTGCTGCCAAAAGGCAGGATACATTCCACATTCCTTCCGCCTTGTCCCCATGATACCTTACCCAGGCTGCCAATATTAATTTGACTAAGAAAAAGACTGGCTCCCTTGCCTATCTGCTTTCATTCCCCTGAGTGTGGCTAGCACCTTACCTCTAAATTTTCTGTAAAAGAGCAGGCCCAAATCAGAGTGTCATTGTCATGGACTCATAGGCCAGCTTCACATTCTATCCCGCTCACAGGTTATAATCAAAATTTAATCTTCATGGTACATCTGAGCAGCTTGAGGAGATTCACTGGTTTATAGAAAAAAAGGGCTGGGGTTTAGCTCAGTTAGAAAAGTGCTGCTCTGTGTTCTCTGAGGCCCTGGGTTCGATCCCCAGCACCACAAAAATGGGAGGAGGACCTGGCAGCCCACTCTCAAAACAATCCTGAAACAATTAGCCATTGATAACCCTATGAATAGTAGAGAAGCACTGATATAATTCTGGACATGGAACAATGAATACCATGGATCTAGTTAAGTTTCAGGGTAGGTTTTAGCTCAGTTGGTAGAATGTTGCTCGGCACTATCTGAGGGCCCGGGTCTGATCCCCAGCACTGCAGAAATGGAAGAAGCACATGGCAATCCATTCCCGGAGCAATATGAAAACAATCAGTCATTGAAAACCCTATGAGGGTCGCCATGAGTTGGACTTGAGTTAATTAACAACAACATAGAAGAGAAAGCAAAATGCTCAAGGGAATACTTCTCAGATAACAAAAGGACAATTCTGAATTCTTCTGGATGACCACCAAACAGAGAACTTACTTTCCAGTTGGTCTAATAAGACTTGTATCCTCTTGTTTGTGTGCCAGGACAGACCTTTGATTCAGACATCCTCTCCTCGTCTCCATGGGCCACACCCCCCAGCTCTCAATAGGTTCTCTAGGGAGATCCCTTCACCCTGAGAGAGCCTGTCAAAACCTCCCAAGGTATTTCAAGGTATGACTCCTAGGGGAAAGAATGTTTTCTTTCTCCTTTATGGCAGAAAGTTAGAAAAACTGTTGCCTGTACACAGAAAGGTCTCTAAGCAGTGAGGACATATTCCACTTTGGTGAGAAAGCTATGGTGGCCCAGAACAAAGATGATGTCTACCTCACAGGAGTAGCTAAGTGGCTGTTGCAGTTGCTCTAGTGTGAATGAGCTTGCTTCTCTGAACTAGTTTCCATATCAGAGAAGTGATATGGGAAACAGACACCAAAAGGAAAATAAATCATAATGTTCATAACTTTTCAGTGATCTTTCTCGCACTCAGGTCCTTCCTTGTTATTGTTGTTATGTGCCGTCGAGTTATACCCAAATCATAGTGACCCTTATAGGGTTTTCAATGACTGATTGTTTCAAGATTGCCTTGGGAGTGGACTGCCACATCCTTCTCCCATTTTACAGTACTGGGAATTGAACTCAGGACCTCAGAGACTGCAGAGTGGCGCTCTACCAACTGAGCTAAATCCCACCCCCAGGTCCTTCCTTAGGAACACACATACATTCACTCAGGCTTACTAGCACAGTCCTTGTCCATGCAAATTTAATATCAAATACAAAGGTTTCAAGTTCTCAAATGAGATATGCTTTTAAAAACCAGTTGCAATCCAGGCGCAGTGGTGCAAGCCTATAATCTCAGCAACTTGGGAGGCTGATGCAGGAGAATTACAAGATCAAGGCCAGAGGCAGCCTCTGTAACTTAGGGAGATCCTGTCTCAAGAGAAAAATAAAAAATAAAAAAAGTGGGGATGGGGCAGTTCTCAGTGGTAGAGGTCTTGCAAAGTATGTGGTAGACCCTGAGTATAACTCCCAAGTACCACAAAAATCAAACAGGAAAAAAAATCTCTTACAAAAAATTGTAAAGTCACTTTAAGACATTTGTTTACAGATCATAAGATCACTGCTAAAAAAAAAATCACATAGGACAAGATGAACAAACAGAAGCTGATTTTATTCTGATGGTATCACCAGCAGTAGAAGAGATAGCACAGAGCCAGGCTGAATACTTGCTTCCAATGAAACAGGAGTTAGGATGATTTCTACAGGCAGAGGTGAGCTGGAGGTTGTTATTGGGGAGGTTGATCAATGGGATGTGTCCACTACTTAAATTATTCTGTGTCTGCAGATGTGTTTCTATGTGATTATGTCATCTTTGTATGCTAACTGGCACTCATGGAAGGGCCTGGTAGATAGATGAACTTCTTCCATGTTTGCATTTCAAAGAGATGATTCTCAAGTCCTTGACAAAGACATTTCTTGGGTTATAAATTGTAAGATGCCAGGACAAAGTTTACATCTCAAGGGGACAGAGAAAGCATTTACAATTGCACATTTTCTAAAGCAAATGCTCTAGGAAAAGAGAGGTCACGGACTAGTAGTCAGGAGAAAACCTGTCTAATGCTTGGTTGAGCAAAGGGACACTTAAAAGCAGTCTGAGTTCCTGCCCATTTCCACAAGTTCCTGGAGGTGTTTCCTTTGCCAGCTGGCCACTTCTTCCAGCAGGACAGAAAACATATTCAGTGGATCCAGTTGGAGCCATCCCCCCTTATAGTATTTCTCTGAGCTGGGTCAGCTTCCCACAGCTGGAATATACCTTCCCTCATGACAGTCTCAAACTTGTTGCCTTCGTTTTGTTTAAGTCATCTTCAGATTAGTATTGTGATGTTCAGCACAATTTATAAACATTTTTCTAGCCCATAGAAAAACTTGTGACTGCCAGACCACATTAGGCCACACATGGTTAAAAGTCTAGGAATTTCAGTAGAACCAGGAATAAAATAATCTAGTTTTTATGAGGCAAATCTTAAGTATATTCATTTGAAATTCTAAATACAATTAGTCAGCCAAGGTAGTATTTAGTTTGCCAAACCCAAAAATAAAATATTGACACTAATAGTTGAATTTTACTCTTGAGATTTTTAAATTGGGTCAAAGGGGTAATATTTCAGGTATATGTATGTATATATGTATATATATGTATATATATGTTGACAACAAATATATATATATATATTGTTGTTGTTAGGTGCGTCGAGTTGGTATCTGACTCATAGCGACCCTCATAGGGTTTTCAATAGCTGACTGTTTCAGGATTGCCTTGGGAGTGGATTGCCAGGTCCCTCTCCCATTTTGCAGTGCTGGGAATTGAACTCGGGACCTCAGAGACTGCAGCGCAGCATTCTACCAACTGAGCTAAATCCCAGCCCCTATATATATATATACATATATATATATATATATATATATATATATATATATATATATATGTATATATATATATATATATGTATATATATATATATAAAATTATATATATAGTTAACTATATATACAGTTAATAAATGTAACTATTTATTTATATATACAACATATATGTGAAGTATGATTAAAAGATTTGGTAGATATTGAAATTTTTAAAAATTTATAACAGTAAAAGACACATAACTATTAATCTCCCTCAAACTTTGCCCCCTACTCCCCACCCCCAGCTTCAGACACATTTATCCCATCATTCTTGTCATGTTCTAGAAACAGTTGTGGAAGTCCTCTTTGGTGAGTATCTTCAGTTGCCCTGTCCTGGCCTCCTTGATGCCCTGAATCGATTCAAAATATTTATCTTTCATGGTCTTTTTGACTTTGAGGAAGAGCCAGAAATCCCACGGTGTCAGATCTACTGAAGAAGGTGGATGAGGACACACTATAATGTTTTTATTTGACAGAAGTTGCTGTGCCAGAAGCCACATGTGGCACAGAGTGTTATGATGGAGGATGAATCTAATGACACTCACCAAAGAGGACTTCCAGAGCCGCTTCAGAAAGTGGTAAAAACAATGGGATTGATGTGTCCAAAGCCAAAGGGAGTATTTTGAAAGAGATTAATGGCAATATATTTTTCATTATAATATTTTTTAAGAATTCACCATGTTTTTATCGCACTCTTATACTCACACACATACAGAATTGCTATATACATCAGCACAGTGATAGGTTCCATTGCACAGAATCAGATATTTCCAATTCTTCTTTTCTTCTCTTCTGGCTTTCTCATCTTCTCTGGTTCTTCAGACTGCTCACATCCTTTCCACAGTCAAGTTCTGATGATTGCTCTATATTTAGGTGTAAATTTAAGTTAATACATGCTGTCATCATAGGTATTTTCATTAAATCCTTTTGTCTAAGCACTGGTATGATAGGCTTTGTCCTTTCTGAAAGGGATATTCATTATTCACCCCAAAATAGCTTTTTTTTTAAATTGATCTTTGCAGACCACACTACACAAGTACCTTCCCCCACCTTAGTACCTTGCAACCTCAGCTCATCATTTCTGTTTAACTGCAGGGCCATTTCTAAATGTTAGTTTTCTTATAATTCCCTGAGGTGGCAGTAACACCCCAGCTCACCTATGGAGAGCGTGGGGTTACATACTCAGGCAGAGAAAGGTAGCAGGTTGAACATGAGGGGCAGTGAAACCAAAGCATGGGCCTGCAGCTCTTTCTGCCTCACTCAGCCTTGCCTGTCTGAGGGTGATTTTTCATTGAATCATAGACTTTTATTGCTAAAACTGTGTGTTGCTGAGGGCAGCCTGGTGACACAGTGACATTGTGGCAATGTGGGAGAGAACTGAAGCAAACTTCTGAAGGCAAGCAGTGTGTCCTTGGGTGTAGGTGTGGGTGTGGGGTGTCAGGTTCCTGGAAGTTCAAATGGAAAGTTTGAGCCTTCCTGACAGTCCTTTGGAAGAGCTTTGCTGGCTTACAAACAAGAAGGAAACATTTTAAGAAAAACTTAAAATTCTAGGTCGTTTTTCAACATGTTTGACTAAAAATAACTACTAAAAACTTTAAGTGTTAGACTGGGAATTCATCATTGATTCAAAAATAGTTAAATGTGTCACAATTGACAAGACCAAGAAGAGAAAAAACTCCAAAATATATTGTGCAGAAGCCATTTCTCCTTACGCCCTGTTTGAGTGAAAAAGACTTTCACTCAATCATTTAGCAAGATTGCTCTTTTTCTCTTAAAAAGCCAGCAGAAGACCCAAGAAAAAAATATTAATGGAGTATTAAGTTTTTAAATCAGTTCCATGTTTTTGAATACCTACCATGGGAGATCCATTGTGCTAAGGAACAAAACACAGCACTTCCTGCATAAACTCTAACATGGTAGATTAAAAACAAGACTCCAGTAGCTACAATTAAAGACAGAAGGGTATTAAAGGCGTAAAAGTGACAGGTATCATGGGGATCAGAAAATTAAGAGACCTTGGAGTAAGAAAAGCTTTAGAAAAAATATGGCATTTGAGTTTGTCTTCAAGGAAAATTCTCAAGTTTAATCTAAAGGGAATCTCAAGTGTCCCTAAAGCCATGTCAAAACTCCACCTGGAACATTGAGTCCAAATGTAATTAACCTGAGCCTGTAGAGACACTCATAGAGATTAATTGAGAAGGCATCCATGGATTAGCCGTCTCACAAATTATTATGGTCAACGGAGTTGTTGTTAAACCAGCAATGACAGTCACCAAACTTTAGTACCAAAGGAACACCCCTCAAGTTCTTTTCTGCCTATTTTTCATTTTTTTCAGTTATTTCCCAATAATTTCACAAGGGGAATTTACTCTTTAAGAATTGCAAAGTATAGTTCTTGCAACGCACTGAAAGATCTGTTCAATGGAGCCATAAAGAACTGATTAGAGTGATCTAAATAATGAGAGCAAATCTCATAAATCTGCCTGTGGGCCAAATCTGCCCAAGACTTTTTTTTTTTTTTTGTACAGTAAACTAAAAATGATGTAGCCATCATTAAAAACAAATATTAACACAAGAGAGTGAGAGAATGAAACTATATGTCAGAGAAGACCAAATGTGTCCATCAAACTCTAAAATATTTCCTGTATGACCCTGGCTCTTGACTGAAAACATTTGCTGTCCCTGGACTACATAGTGAACACTTGAGTTTGACAGCAGAAAGATCTCCACTGACTCTGTTTATACGTTAGTATTAAGATGTTTAAAAATAAGTAGGGCTAAATGGCCACAAATCCATTTCTACATCATTATAATTGTGAAATGCTTGAAGTGGCACATATGGAGACACTGAGGCAGAGAAAAAGGAGGGTGAGAATATACAGTAAAAGTTAGATCTCCAAATCTAAATTCTTTAAGTCTTTAGATGAGCATTTCTTATCTAACTCTTAGATGAGGCATGCTGATGATAGTTTGTTCCTCAAGCATTTATTAAGACCATATATATTTTTGTATGGAGAGAGACAGAGACAGAGACAGAGATTCAGCATTAGTTAAAGGTATATGAGACAGAAAATAGTAGCCCCTTCGAAACTTAAAAAAAGTCTACATGAGCAAACCCTAGAAAATTACAATCAGCATAGGCAGGGCCAGAGTATACATGAAAGGCTAAGGGACATTTAGAGAATGGTCACTACCAGACAGGCAATGCAGTACACATTCATTGAAGGGCACCATCTTGAACTGTCTTAAACAAAATCTTGTAATGCATTAGGAGATGGAAAAGAGGATTTCCATATTGAGAAAGAACAAGAAGATTTGAAGGGAGAAAAGGAGCCAAGGATCAGTTTCAGAAGGAGCAAGAGAGAAACTGGGATTGTAAAATGTTAAATGATCCCATATTGAGAAGATCAAACTGGAATCCTGAGAAGCTTTTTTAACAGCTTATGAAGTTTAGTTTTTAATTAAAAACTGTTTTCTATTTTAATACTACTAGTAATGGCTATCAATAATGTGAGGCCAAGCATGATGCTAAGAATGTATATTAAGTCATGTAATGCTCATAGAAATCCTGTTGAGTTATAAAATATAAAATATTAGCATTTCCTTATAGAAAAGGCCCTGATGTTAAGAGAAAGGAAATGTTATGGTTTGAATCTAAAATGTCCCCCAAAGGTCATGTGTTTGAATGTTTCGTCCCCAGTTGGTGTTGCTGTCCTGGGAAGTTATGGAACTCTGGCAGGCAGGGTCTTGCTTTGTGGAAGTAGGGGTCGGGGGTCGGGGGTGTGGGGGGGTGGCCATGACATGAGGTTCAGCACCAGAGGATCTTGCTACCTGCCCTGCTTCCATGCCTCCCCACCACAATGCACTGTGATCCTCTAAACATGTTGTTGAGTGCCATTGAATCTGATCTGACTCATAATGATATATACAATAGAATGAAACATTACCTAACATTGGGCCATGCATATGATCTTTTTATGTTTGAGCTCAATGTTACAGCTACCATGTTTCTCTAAACATGGGCTCCCAATAATCATTCCTCTCCTAAAATGTTTGAGTGGGTTTCCATGTCACAGAGATGTACAAGCTGACAGTCACAGGAAGTGAATGCCTAGATCAAATGCTGCTCTCCTTGACTCTAAGGTGAATACTCTTAGCCTCTGTACTACAATTATCTCCTTGTTCAAAGAGGATTTGTTAGTATAAAGAAAAAATAAAGTAGAAACAGAAACCCCCATAAGGAAAAAGAAAAAGTTGCCAACAATAGTTCCTGGGCCTTTTATTTAAACTCATAGTGTGTGCCTGAAAAAGGAGTTAGTGATAAGCATCCTCTCCAAAAGATGTTGATGAGGACATGGAGTTACAACCCTAACCAAGTAATAAAAAAAAATTAATAAGGCTCTTATCACAAAATTGGGTGCTTTCAGAGGCAACAGACTTTTTTATTTCCCCAAATACAAACAGCAAAACGGAATGCACTTGAGGAATTATGTGTTTCCACATGTCAATCATCACCCTCATCCCTGCCACCTGCGTTCATATGTATCCTTTGCCTTTATTTTCTGACACATAAGGAAAAAGGAATACTTCATAAAGCATATAAAATGTAACTGATCAGTCAAACCTTTAGACAAATATTTCAGTACCAGAATGTTTATAGCCTATGTTTTGATGTTTCCAAATTACCATATGCTTTTATTGTAAACAGGGACTGTTTCATTTGTTGAATAGCAATGATACATTATGTTGACTATTTCTGACAGTGCATTGAGTCTGAAACTCAAGGGGAAAAAGCAGCCTCTAAAATATTCCCAACCTTGACTGCTTTATTTCAGAGACAGAAGCTATTCACATTTACCAGCTACTGCCACTGTACTCTTTCTCAAATGCATTCCAGTTACCCTTGGGTAAAATCAAAGAGGTAAATTAAGTCATTTGTTTGTTTCCACCCATGAAAGTTGATTAATAAAGACAAAAACCCTCCCAAGAAAATATTGCTAAGGAAAATAGTGCTAGTCATAAATGCTTAGCACTTCTAGTTTTTTATTCCAGAGTGTGAACCATCTTACTTTAAAAGGCTGAAAACAATCTTTCATGCACCTGAATCCTGACTAGGGTTTTGTGGGCTGATGCAGCAAAGGCTGTAATGAATGATTTCGACATCCCAGAACTGTGTCTGCTTGACAGAGCAATGTATACAAACCTGTTCCTGCCTTTTATTGGGCTGCACCAAGTATACAATTCTCCAGTGAGCCCAGGAGTAAGAACCTGTCAATTATAAAGAAATGGTTGGCAGACTGAATGAATATTTGTGTGTAATTATCACAACATCCACCAGCAGCAAGGACTCTGGAATGGTGCACACAAATGTTAGTGTCCTTTCTCTGCATAAAACAACCATTTTTACACTGCATGATATCAATGCCAATGCCTAACAGAGGTGATGAGGCAGGATGCAGGCAATTTATTTTGCCAGCCACATGTGACCCAGATATTACTCATCACTGAGCAGCAACTGCTTTTGCCCAAAGTATTATTTTCAGAACTTTCAGAGTCTTGGCTTTCCTTCCGCCACTGTAGAGGTCCTTTTTTCTCTAGTTTTGTAGTCCAGGGATACAGTAGTCAGGATGTTCTTTTAAACAGTGATGAGCTCTCCAGCCACAAGCCTTCCTAAAGTTTCTTTTCCTCATAGTAAAAATGGAGGAGTTCATAAATATCCCAGCTCAGATATTTTATAATATTGTCATATACTTATATCCTTTCCATAAAACCTTAAGAGGGGTAGTTCCCCCAACTTAATCATTCTGAATGCACTGTGAGCGGAAACAGCAATCTACTTGATTTGTATCAGCTCCTTAAATTATTGAAACAAGAAAGTTCTAAAAATATTACTACTTTCCCTGAAGAATAGGTTCTTTCCTGGGCTTCAATCTTTCTAAACTAGTATTGATTCATTTTTTCGTGTGTAAAGTCAATGTTACTTTGAAAATCTGAAAAAGAACTAGACCCTCATGCCAGAAAAAAAAATTGTAATAAATATTATGTGTGTACACACACATGCGCGCACTCCTACCTATATAAGCCAACTTCACAGCTATATAACCTATGCAGTTGCACAGAGTCCCTTGTTCAGAAGGTCCCAATGTTTGTTTTATTATTCTAATGTTCTTATCTTGACATTCATACTAATTTTATTTTGGAATTTCTGTTTCATAAGAGAAGTCCAATGGGACAGTAAAGCATGAACAGAGGAGAATGTGAAATATGCACATCCCTAGTCCTTGCCATGCCATTCACAAATAGTACTCACAATGTCTCATAACCACAGAACCAGTACACCTACAATATGTGAGAGCTCAGTAGGTCTCAAAGCTAGAACAATGTAAATATGTTACATTGATTATTGAGCAAGTAAGGGGTGCCAACAGCTCCAAGAGCTCAAGCTTAAAATTCAAAATAGAACTTTCTTCAAATGGAGAAAGAAGACAATGGGGCCGGGCATGGTGGCACACGCCTGTAATCCCAGGGGCTCAGGAGGCCGAGGCAGGAGGATCGCAAGTTCGAGACCAGAGGCAGTCTGCGTAATTTAGCGAGACCCTGTCTCAAAAAGTAAAAAAAAAGGGCTGAGGTGCAGCTCAGTAGTCCAGCACTTACAGAGCATGCAGGCGCGAGGCCCTGGGTTCAACCCCCAGTACCGCAAAAAAAAAAAAAAAAAGAGAGAGAGAGAGAAAGAAGACAATGACATTCCAAGAACCATAAATTGCATGGAAATCTATTGCATCCTATCTTGTTCCTGTTACTTCCCTATTAGTCTACCATCTAAGCTAAAAATGATGACACTGAACGAAGAGAAAATATAGGAGAATCCATAGTTCCTTTTCTTCTATGTCCTTTCTTATACCTCAGAAAACTATAGGCTGTGAGGAGTCACAGAGTATGAGTGTACCCACAAAGTGAAGTAAAAATATTTTAGTTTTTTGCAGTGTTGCTACTGTTCTTGTAAGAACAAAATATATAGGCACCAACAAATTACTAAGTAGGAATAGTACAAATTTGGCAATTCTCTTTACATGTTAAATGCATTTATATTTGCATTTAAAAGTGGCTTTGCACAATATAAATATGAATGATAAAATTCATGGCAATCCACTCCTGAAGCAATTCCAAAACAATAAGTCATTGAAAATCATACACAGGGTCCCTGTGAGTCGGACCCAACGCTGACAGCACCTAACAACAACTTACATGTATTTGTTTTCTTAAAAATTCAAAATAGCGCTGGGCATGGTGGCACACGCCTGTAATCCTAGTGGTGTGGGAGGTGGAGGCAGGAGGATTGCGAGTTCAAGACCAGAGGTAGTCTGTGTAATTTAGCGAGACCCTGTCTCAAAAAGTGAAAGAAATGGGCTGGCAATACAGCTCAGTGGTCCAGCACTTGCAAAGCATGCAAGCATGAAGCCCTGAGTTCAACCCCCAGTACTGCAAAAGAAAAAAAAAAATTGCAAGTCAAAAAACAAACATTGGAAGAAAGGAAAAACCTTTACATTTAGTACCTTAAAGATACTATAGTTTATTTTTAAAGGCACATTTCCCTGCTCCTTGAAAAAAAGGGCCTGTGTTTTCAATTTTGTCCCAAAACTCAGAAATTATTTAGCCACCTTTGTCACAATAAATATTTTGCATGCAATTTCATGAGGTTCCCAGATCCTTACAAGGTGGGAAAATATTGAGAGGATATGTATGTGTAGAGGGCAGCAAGGTATTCCCAAGAGGGAAATAACTAGGCAGAAAACAACTACTGACAATGTCCAAGTGCAAAGATTCTGTTACTGAGCTAATTGCTTTCTCTAGATCTTTCACTGCATCTGTACCTGAAGAGTTTCTTGAAGTCTCCTGTGACTCATAATAGCCCTTTATTCTTTTCTAAAAGAACAATTTTATAATATAACATAATCAATAAACAAGAGAAAATGAATGTAAAGACTTATGTGTTAATAAACTGAAATGGCTCTTTAATTATCCAGAGCTCTTGAAACAATAATTGTCTATGATTTTGGTTTCCTATATTGTTTTTTTAATGAACTTGCATCCAGAAAACATGAAATGTATCTAGTTGATTGCATAAAGTAAATTCCATTAATGTGTCTACTTTTTGGTCCTTATCTAAAATTAATCTCTAGTAGAATTTAGGACCTTTAAATTATTTCTGTTCTCAGAAACCTATAAAGTCCTCATCAATCATGTTCCCAGAAAGTGACCAAAGAAAAGAGAAGTTGGGCTTCAGTTTTGATAAGGAACACACAATTAGGCAGGTGGCATAATATTTTCTTGCCCCCTTCTAATTTCTGAGTGGCAAAAATACAACGGTTAGGGAAGATAGAAAAATGATTTGGTTCTTGATGGCTTCAAGATCCACACACTTAAATTCACTTTCATTCCATATAACAATGGTGTTGTTAGGCAACATCAAGTTGGGTCTGACTCATAATGACAACTCATTCTGTATTCTCTGAGGTCCTGGGTTTGATCCCTGGCACCACAAAACCAAGAAAGATGTGACAAAATATTTGAAAGCTTCTGAAGATGCAAGAATAATGAAGATGCAAGAATAATGTACAACAGAATGAAACATAAACCAACACTGCCATGCCTAGCACTACGTCAGTTCTTCTCTGCTCTTCATAGGGTTTTCAATGGCTGATTGTTTCTGGAGTGGGCTGCCAGGTCCTTCTCCCATTTTTGTGGTGCTAGAGATAAACCCCGGATTTAGCTCAGTTGATAGAGCGCTGCACTGCAGTCTCTGAGGCTCAATTCCCAGAACCGCAAAAATGGGAGAAGGGCCTAGCAATCCACTCCCAAGGCAATCCCGAAACAGTCAGCTATTGAAAACCCTATGAGGGTCGCTATGAGTCGGATACCGACTCGAGGGCACCTAACAACGACAACAGAGATAAACCCCAGAGCCTCAGAGTTAGCAGAGCAGCACTCTACCAACTAAGCTAAACCACAGGCCATATGGAACATTGTTGTTGATAAGTGCCATTGAGTTGGGACCGACTCGTAGCAACCCTCATAGGGTTTTCAATGACTGACTGTTTCAGGATTGCTTCAGGAGTGGATTGTCACATCTTTCTTGTGTTTTGTGGTGCCAGGGATCAAACCTAGGACCTCAGAGAATACAGAGCCACACTCGACCACCTGCGCTAACCCCCCACCCTAATGTAACAATGACATCCTTTTAATATATGGATGGCATGTACTTTATGCCCAAGCCTATCTGACTCAGTGAAAAATGAAGTAAAATTGGAAGGCCTGGACTTCAGTATAATCTCTGACACTAATTGCTATGGTTTAAATGTGTCCCCCAAAGTTTACGTGTTGGCAACTTAATCCCCAATGCAACAGTATGAGGAGGTGAAACTGTTCAGAGGTAATTAGATCATGAGGGTTCTACCCTCATGAATGGACTATATCATTATGATGGAGTAGGTTTGCTATACAAGTTTCCCCCACACGCATACATTCTCATCCTTTTTTTGCCCTTCTGTCTTCGACCATGCAGCATGAACTTACTTGCTAAAGTCTGACACCATGTCCTTGGACTTCCCAGTCTATAGTATTGTGAGCAAATAATTTCTGTTCATTATAAATTAACCACTCTCAGGTATTTCCTTATAGCAGCAGAAAATGAATGCAAACAGTAACTCTATGGCCCATGTTAGCTTAGCCACTCTACCTCCATTCCTTCTCCAAAGGGAAATGATAACATGTACCCTACCCGGCTTTTAGATCAAGAAAATATTTGGAAGCTTCTGAAGATGCAACCATAAATCATATAATAATTTGTAAAGCCTTTTTAAAATGTTATTTCACAGACTGATTTTTCAGCTAATATTTGGCTTGCTTCAGTTAATTTTAAATTATTTCCCCATGCATATGTTTCAATGTTGAACTAAGCAGAAATGCTGTAATAATTAGGTTAATTTGTGTATTCCCTGAGTATACTATGGACAAATAATTTGGTATTTCCAATAAATAAAAAAAATGAGATTGAATATAAATCAGGCATTATGTATTTAAATAGGTAAAATTTTTAAATGTTTAAAATCCACTTCTTGAAATTGAATAAAGGTCATCAATATTCTTTTACCAAATAGATGTTCATAGGTTTGTGATAAGATTTTTGTTCTGATTCCCTCTCAAGCCTTAGAATCAAAGAGAGAACAGTAAAGAAAGCCCATAAGACTTTGGAATCCAAAATTTATTCAGTCAGAACTGCTAGGCTATCTTTGGGTCTCCTGCATTCAATTGCATACCTTAGTCTAAACAAAAAATTGTAACCTCATTTCAAATAAATATGCTCAATCCAATGTAGGACAAAAAGATGCAAAGAGTATTGCAAGCTTTGTCACTTTTTTGAACTAAAATTTTGTGTGTCAAAATTAATAAATGTCATAGTACATAATGTGACACTAATATTAGTACATCACCAGTTTGTTATGTGAAGAAATTGTGAATTTTGTTGACTTTACGACCACTTAAGAGTTTTACCATACCACAGCAGCCTTCCCCTGAGTCTCTAACCATCATATGAGCATTTGAAAAGAAGTTTCCTTATCCTGCCACAGTCCTATGAATAAAATTCTCCAGACCTGAGTCCCATAAATCTACATGTGTAAAACCCTCATGTGTTTCTGAAATCATGCCAGTCTGGGAAACACTAGATTCATAGTTCTGACTATGAAGCATAAGTTGGTGGTGGTGGTGCCATCGAGTTGGCATATAGGTGGTAAACAAAAGTACATTCATGGCCTTCCTACTATTGGCAAATTGTTGCTCCTTTTCATTATTTGCTTGTTTTCAGCTGAAAATTAACACTCTTTTGATCTTGAGGATTATATGTCACTGATAGATATTTTCATGTAACTCATTTCAGTTCAACTAATTTTAATTTAACATAGTACATTGGTTCTCAGACTTTAATGTACATTAGAATTACCTGGGGTTTTGCTAAAAATAGAGATTCTTGGGTCCCATCAGACACTATAACTCAGTAAGACTAATGTAGGAATATGGAATTGACATTTCTAAAACATCCTAGATGCTTTGAGCAGCCAGTTTGAAGTGATGCTGCTACAGTTTGTAGAATGCTTTCTAAAAGCCTCCCTTGGATTTGTACTTTATGAGGAACTCTTATATCCACGCTCCTATTTAATCTTCACATGCAGGGAGATAAGTATCATTACCCCAACATTACAAAGTTCAAAAAGGTGTAAAGTATTAAGTACCAGATCAGGAAATCAAAACAAACACTATATTCAATGCTCCTTGCAAGGAAAAAGATGGCAACACACACACACACACACACACACACACACACACACACGCACACACACACACACCAGGGAAATTGTAATGTGCTGACCAAATCTAAAATCAGACAGTTGCTTAACTAATGATCTTCAGAAATTATTTTCAAAGAAAGCCTAGAAGAAAGTTGGATATGTTGAGTACCTTTAAAAAAAATCTAGATCCAAATCCTCTTAATTCAACAAATAATCTCAGAATCTGTTTTGTTCCAAACACCACAGGTGTTTTTGATGTTAAATGCCCTCAAGCCAGGTCCAACTCATAGCAACCCTCTGTACAACAGAACAAAACACTACACGACACTGTACCATGCCTGACATTATTATCAGTATTTCTCTGCTATTCATAGAGTTTTCTCTGGCTAATTGTTTCAGAAGTGGGCTATCAAGTCCTTCTCCCAAGCCTACAGCACCTGGTATTCCCAGGCAGTCTCCCATCCAAGGACTAACCAGGCCTGACCCTGCTTTACTTCCAAGATCAGACGGAATCAGATGTCAGGGTGGTATGGCTGAAAGCAAACACCATAGTAGATGTTAGTAATATTCCAAGATTTAATCTATCAGAAAATAAACACATATCAATCAATTATTAAAAGTGTGAGGGTATTAGAAATATGAGGTAAGAGTTATGGACTCAATGTTTACATCTCACCAAAATTCATATGTTGAAACTCTAATCCCCAGTGTGCTGTATTGAAGAAACATCACGAAAAATATAATTAAACTGAGTTCCTAAGAGTGGGGGGCCTACTTTGATAATATTAGTGCTCTTCTAAGAAGAAACACCAGGGAGCAGTCCTCTATCTACCTCCCCTTCATCCCTCTCTTTCTCTCCATGTGTGTCCCACACTGAGGAAAGGCCATGTGAGGACATACTGGCTATTTGTATGCCAGGAAGAAAGCCCTCGCCTAACACTGAATTTGCCAACACCATGATCATGGCCTTCTAGTTTCCAGAACTGTAAGAAAAAAAAATTTCATGTTCAAATCATCCAGTCTGAGATGTGTGGACTTTGTAGTTTTGGTTTTACTTTTTACTTGCAGCCCAAGACTAACAGAGAAGAAAAGAACTAGATACTAGGTGCAATGGTTGTACTTTGTAGTGTGCAGTATTAAACCTAAAAGGAAAATCCAGTATTTTTATGCTGCTCTGACATGTGGAATAACAAGAAAGTCCCCACTCCGCTCCCACAGATAAGATCCTGCAGCCAAACAACCCTACTTGGCAAGAGACCAGATGTGGTTATTGTTTATTCCTGAGTAGTGAGTTTCAGTTACCTTCCAGCCCATGAAATTACTCAAACAAGCCAGTCACAAGCTCCCCCATGGGAACTGGGGGTCACCAAACATCTTGAGACTACAAAGCCTGCTTCTCTCGCTCCATGCTGTTCACACTATTCCCAAGTGCAATGCCCACATTACCCTGAATGGCCTGCAGCAGCCTTTTCCCTTGGGCTGTGAGTTGTTGTTGTTGTTGTTGTTGTTGTTGTTAGGTGCCACAGAGTCAGGTATGTGGGATTAATAAAATGCTATAGGTCTCATCTCTCCAGTCTTCAGTGCTATGTTCAATCAGTTCATAACCAAAGGGTGGAAATCCCTTCCTATCCAATGGATAAAGAGAGATCAAAACACAATGATAGTGCCAAATCTACTCACCACAGATACTCAAAAGGCCCAATGTAATAGAACAAACTTTTATCACTGGTTTAATTAGAATATTTGAAAAAGTTTGAACATCAGACTCCCCAGCCTGATTACTACAGCAGGTGGCCTGACCCAGTGGAGGCAGCGCTCCCTTCACACATTAAAGGAAATCTTCCAGATGAAATGTTAGTAAAGTACATTTAAGTTGGCAGTGCCATGCTTTACTTTCATTTTTGAGTGATTCTGACTAATTCACTGACCATATGTTTCGCTTTCAATTTTTAATTTTATGATCCTAAAAAATCGCTGATAATCTATAAGCAAGGGTGGACAACTGTTAGGAAAACTCTATATTGAAGAAAATCATGGAGTAAATAAGAAATTTACAATGCATAGAGATGCCTACTACATATATTCTTAGAAGGACTATGCTTTTGCATTTTTAATTCCCTCCAGAGGAGCGTGTCTGTGCAGTATTCCTTCTATTTCTCCACCTCATCACCTATGGTCCATGGGCTGCTCAAAACTGACATATTCAAGTACCACCAAGCAAGCCCTCAATGAGAAAAAGTTTGTGATTTTCAGCCTTTGTGATCTTTTGTATAAATATTGCGTTGAGTTGGACAGTGGAAAAGCCCAGGATATCACTACACTGCCAACTTGACAGACATTTTACAACCTCTGCCAATATCATACTATATCAGAATCTTGCTTAAACATGAAAGAATGTTTCAAAAAATATTTACAGTGATGAGGTTGTCCCCAAAGAGATTTAATTTCCAGCTCTGAAGTACTTCTCCATCTTTTCCATTATCCCTCCTAAAGATGAGAAAGTAGAAAAGAGGCCATGATACATGGAAGTACTCTGATTCCACCAGGATGGCAAAGTATTGCTGTTTGGCCTCTAAGAACTCGAGAGAACACTGGCTTGAGATCTCTACCCAAATCCTTCTAGCTGCAAGACCTTCAGCAAGTTCCCCTGTGTCTCTGTGCCTCAGCCTCTCAGTCTTCTTTTAAAATTTATTCATTCATTCATTCATTCATTCATTCATTTATAGTGCTAGGGATTGAACTGCAAGGCTAGGGCCTTGCAGGTACTAGACAAGCACTCTACCACTGAGCTATAGCCCTAGCTCCAGCTACTTCATTTTTAAATAGAAACTATTTTAATAACTCAATGTTGGATAAAGAACACATCAGTGATTATATGCTCAGAATAGTATTTTCTTATAGTGAATGCTCAATAATAGTAGTTACTTTTATTACTATCATTATAGATTGGTCTATTCCCCTTCAACTTGTGGTAAAGCTGGTCTTGGCCATTTTTCACTTACAATAGAATAAAATCATCCACTCATTACAGAAAAGGGTCTTGAAAGTGATTTAATCCAATCCTTTCCTTCCATTCTTCATTGAGGAAACTGAAGCACAGCATGACTTGCTCAAAGTCTTGGTAGAGCAGAAAATAGAACTTTGTACTTCCAGAATTTTAAGAGCAGAAATCTCATTCTTATAGAACTCTCAGAAGGTCCTATCCAACTGTTGACCTAGAAATTAGCCATTTATCATCTCTGTCTTACAGGAAATCTCAAGATCAAGTTTTTCACCTACTTCAATTTTCTTTTTATTCTGATGGATTCTAATTTTTTACTAATTTTTAATGAGAATTATCTGAATTATATATATTATAAATAGCTTCAAGATTCCAAATCAACCTCAGCAGTCTAACATTTAAACAAAGTATCAAGCACCAATTTTAAATGTGAAAATTCCTATGAAATTCACTTACAAAAATAACCCCAAATCAAGTTTTTAGTTTGGCATTTACTGTCCCTTAGTCAGAAGCTTAAACAAAAAGTCTGATTTTTTCCAAAAAGTCAATTTTCATTATTCAAACAGATTCAGTATTTTAAAAAAATATGCCCAGTAACCATATACATAGAATGTCATTTCTTTAAAAAAAAAATCTAAATAAATAAATAAATAAATAAATAAGTAGACGTAAATAATGAACAGATCATTTTGGTTGATAGCCTGTAATTAAAGATTGCTAGCCAACTGCAGTATTTACCCACAGCAAAATGATTTTGCAGTTTAGAGCAAAGGGGAAAAGTTATTAATGTGATTATTAAGAACTCATACCATTAGATCAGCATCCTTAGGAAACCAACTAAAATTTTCCCATTTTCCTCAAAATAAAATATATCCATTCTATTTAGATATCAGTATAGACCCAAAACAATGAGTCCTGAGTTTACCATATGCAGCATGACTAGTTACTATGCATACTTTTTAGAAAGGACATGAAGTAGCCAGGCAAGATGGTACACACCTGTAATCCCAGCAACTCAGAAGGCTAAAGCAAGAGGATCATGAGTTCAAGGCCAAAGGCAGCCTGCACAACTTAGCAAGATCCTATCTCAAGATAAAATAAAAATTTTAAAAAGGAGCTGAAGGCACAGTTCAGTGTTAGAGCACTTGCCTAACATGCGGAGCCCTAGGTTCAAACCCCAATACTGCAAGCAAGCAAAGAAAGAAAGAAAGAAAGAAAGAAAGAAAGAAAGAAAGAAAGAAAGAAAGAAAGACAGACAGACAGACAGACAGACATGAAGCAATAAGACTGGATAATGTATGCCTTACTTTTCTTATCCAGAGAATGAGATAATAGGAACTTAACTCATTGGTTTGCTATAATGACATAGTATCTGTTAAGAGACTAGTACAGTGCCTTACAAAGATAGTATTCAAATATCAGTGATTGCTAAGATTATTATTGTCCTGATAGTATTTCAAAAGTATATCTAAGGTAGTAGAGCAATTATTAATATTCTAAATAGATGTCTCCATTACAGAGCATTAGCAGGGCCAAAATTGTTACTGCAAAGACCATTTTAGCTTATACTATTTAGCTCTGCAGAGAAAACAATCTAAGAAGTTGATCTTTGTCTGGAAAGACTGAAATTTCGTTGAGGTAGTCACAACAAGACCTCCCCAATCTAAAGCCTTATATGAAGAAAATCAATGACAATGTGAAAATCAATGACAATACTGAATCTAGTTGAGATCATTTTGTTGTAATTAGGTGCCATCAAGTAAGGTCTGACTCATAGCAACCCTAGGTACAACAGACAAAACACTCTCTGAGACTTTGGCATGCCCGGCACTATGTCAATACTTCTCTGCTATTCATAGGGTTTTCAGTGGTGGATTGTATCAGGAGTGGGCTTCCAGGTCCTTCTCCCTAGCCTGCAGGACCTGGTATTCCTAGGCAGTCTCCCATCCAAGGACTAAGCAAGCTGACCTTGCTTAGTTTCCAAGATCAGGCAGGATTGGATGCCAGAGGGTTATGGCTGTAGATGTAGATCATTTAAGGTGATTTTTTTCCTTCCTACATATATAATATAAAATGGGAATTTCCATGTATATTTATACTTGCGTCTAAATCTATCACCAATTTGAATCAGAAGCATTTGTACTCATGTGCTATTTTTATAGGGATTGTTGTTAGGTGCCAATGAGTCAGGTCTGACCCTTAGTGACCCTATGTACAACAGAAAGAAATACTTCCCAATTCTGTGCCTAGCACATGATCTTATTTATGTTTAAGTCCATTATTGCAAACACTGTGTCAATCCATCTAGTTGAGGGTTTTCTTTTTTTTTTTTATTGACCTGTCACTCTACCAAACATGATGTCCTGCTCCAAGGATTGATCCCTCCTGACTACATGTCCAAAATATATAAGATGCAATCTAGCCACCCTTGCTTCCAATGAGCAGTGTATAGAGAAAGAAAAGATGCATTAACACAAAGAAAGGGAAATGGAAATTTTCTTATAGGTGCTAGTCACAATTCTTAATAATAAAGGTTTGAGCCAAAAAAAATTAAATTATGATACAAAAGATCCTCCAGCAACATAATCTGGTTTGTTTTAACCAAAATGTAATTTCATGTTCAGTCTTTTTAGTTTAAAATACTTGTGTGGAGTGGGCCATGACATTTATCCCATAAATTTATATTTACCAATTCCTAAATTCAATTCACTTTGGCTCTGTTTGTAATAATAAGGTAGAAGGAAAAAACCCACAGTCTTTGTTCTAACACAGGTGGCAGATGTTGCTTACCATAAAAAATACAAAGTGTTATAGGACTGAGAAAAGAGACTAAGTCTATAAAATAGCAAACGCTGTTTAAAAAAAATAAAGTGATCATACAATGGGGGACTCAAAAAAACTCAGAATTTATTTACAAAAAAATCATGTGTTTTTTCTTACATGTTCAAGCTTCAGTCACCTTCAAAGTACTCTTCATTTGAGACAATACACTTGTGGAGACATTTTTTTCTACTGCTCAAAACAGGTTTTGAGCTCATCAATTTTCACATCTTTTATTTTCACCTTGTTCACATTGGCAAAACATTTCCTTTTGAGGACTCTTTTCATCCAGAGAACCAAAAAAAAAAAAAAAAAGTCACACAGGGAGACTGGGTGAATAATGAGGCTGTGGCACGGGGCCAAGCCATTTCTAGTCAAAAATTACTGAACATTCAGTGTGGTGTGAACAGGTATATTGTCATAAGGGAAGGAATAGTCACCTGTTTGCCATAACTATTGACATTTCTTCCTCAAATCATGATACAACCTCAAAACTTCCAGATAATAAAAACCACTGTGGTTAAGTATAAGTGTACAATCCCTCTGACATCAAAGAAACAGATAATCATTGTTTTCACAGTTTCTGAATTTTGAGGGTCCCCCCTCCATATATTCCTGAATATTGGAAGATAGATTATTTTGTAACTACCTGTATAACCAGGTAAATAATGTATGTGAACATTCAAAGGTACTGTCATCTTCTCTAATTTAAGTATCATAGAACCCCTAAACAAAGTTTCTAAAGGCTCACAATAATTTTCTCAAGTCATGTAGGTTCATAATTAATGGATCTGAAATCTCCACAGGTTTTTCTGCACACAATGAATTTTGATAATATGGTAAAGGTCAAGAACTCAAGTAAGTGATCACAATGCTCATTAATTCCAAACAGTATGAAATATCATGCATTTAATATCGTTTTTCTCTTCTGTATGCCCTTTCCTTAATTTTCAAAGCAAACAATCCTCTACCTGCACAAACATGTTTTGATTATTAAAGATTTTATAACTTATGAGATAATCCCATAGCTCACTGCATTATATAATGGAATAGTCAACATAGAGGATTCCAGAAGATTTAGTTTGAAACTTTTCACATAATGGAAAGTCATTCTTTTATTTCCCTGCAGATATTAGTAGTAGATTACTCTGTGGACATTTTCCAGCTAAGTAAATATATTAATTTCTGAGAATAACATGAATTTTAAAAGACAGCTCCTGGTGTCACAGTTATTCTCATTTTGTAAAATGCTGGAGTCAGCTTTACATGAGAAAACAGAAGGTTGTCCTCAAACCCTGAAAAAAAAAACATTGTACTAAATATTTTTAGAATATAGTTATTAGGGAGAAAATTGTTTCTAATTTGAAAATTCTTTGCTTATTCAATGCAAGTGTTATTTGAAAAGATTTAAGACCTACATAACCCTTCAAGAAAGAAATTATACTGAAGATACAAAGAAAACCTTAGTTAAAGCAACATTACCTATGTACATTTCTCCTCCTGCTCCATAAGACCATTACATCTTTAAGAGCCATTCTCTTTGATTTCTACTTGCTTTCTATAACACATTTTGAGCTTACTCCACACTAGTAAGATCAGTAATAGTCCTGATCTCTCAGATGTGAACAACATACATAGAAAGCCAAGTATAACCTTTTTGGGGCTGTTATTACTAAACATGCACCTTCATGTTGACTTGTACTCAAGATGATATGAGAGCTCAAAGTCTAGTAATAAAGTGGATGACCAAATATATATTAAATATGGGAGAATATTGAAAACAGAATAGATGGAAAGGAATCACAGCCAGTATACAGGAGAGTCACATGTGGTTAGGAAAATGTTTATTAGTACTCCTGTGGATTTCACTCTCAGCAGAGATTGAAGGTAAAAAGTCATATTAACCATAACCCCTGTAAACCCCAAATCAGTCCTGGGTTCTACACAAACTGGCTTCACTACCAATACTCTCTGCACCCCCACTCCTGTGCCTTGCTCGTGTCTCTGATTTTTTCTATAGCTTCTTTCCTCCTAGAAGACCTTCCTCCTCACTCTTTATGACAAGTCACATTTCCTCCTTCAATAAATTGAGCATCAATTTTACCTCCTCAGTAAAACATGTTCCAAAACACCTGCTGGAAATAATCTTTCAGGAGCCCTTTAATCTAGCTTCCAAATCTGTCACAAACTTACCATCCAAAGAAAAGCCCTTTCTCTCTGCATGTACTACTTGTTCCTCCTTTTCCTTATAATTCTCACTGCCCACCAAGATTTATTTTAGGGGGTAGAGGAGGTAATATCGGAGAAGGGCCCTGAGGACTGTGTGGATTGTACACAGACAGTTGGGAGATAGAAGAGATTCTAAGTCAAGGATAAAAATTCAACTGAGAACTCTGACCTATGCCTGGGCAGGGCTTGCACAGGGTAAACTGAGTATCCAAGTGTGGAGGGTAGTACATGCAGAGCATGAGTCCTCATCCTTGTTCAGGTGACAGGATATCATAAGCTGACACATACAATATTATACACACTATCCATGATGCAAACTTTTGAAGAAAAGGTAATGAAATAAAATAGAATACAGCATGAAGCCAGGTATGATGGAGCATTGAAGAGGCTGAAGCAGGAAGATCATGAGTTCCACACCAGTCTGTGGTATACAGCAACTTTAAGATTAACCTGGAGATACACAGTAAGATCCTGTCTCAAAAAATTCTGTATTAATATGAACACTCCTAGCATACATCTTCAAAAACACAAGTCTGTCAAACTAGACTGACCCTCTCCTCAATACTACTTGCTTGCTATTTGCTCACTGATCTGGTCATGTGCTAAAGAAGATTCCAAAGGTAGAGATGGGATAAAGCACGGAAAGAAAAACTTTAGCTGAGAAAAGTTAATTCATTCATTTTATTGATTCCTAATAATTTTAGAAAGACTTCCATTTTGTCTATTCAAGGAAGTTGTTTGAGAACCACTGGTTGAGGACTATAATGGGAAGTGGGACTATACAGTTAGGGAGGGGTCAGCTTACTTACACTCTCTCAGCCCAGCCATATATACTCAGGAAAGAATTTATTGCTTCCCCTCTGCCTAAAGTCTCAGCAAAATTTAATGTGCCTTCATGCTGAATTCAGATACGTTGCTTTAAAATATATATTTCCTCCATTTTTCTCTGAGCCATTTTCTCCTTGCCTAGTTGATTGGTGTAACTATGTAAGCATTTGGCATTCTAGCTGAATGAGAAGGAGATGAAATGGCAGCTCTCCCAGCCCTCCTATTTCACAGCATAGAAGTAACACTGGCAAAGCAGAGAATGTCATAATTCAGACGTGTCAGTCCTGAGGTGTTTGAAAGTGGCTGGGAGCAGGGATACCACAGACTATTCTGAACCACAGACAAGAACAGAGAGGTTCTATCCTGCTGTCCAGAGTGACATCTACTGGTATCACTAAGTTCAAGGTATCACTATAAAACATTCCTCTTCTTTCCTTAAATAAAATCAGAGAAGTGGTGATGCAAAGAAATATAGGAGATTGAAAGTCTATTCAGTCCTAGAGGAAACCTGTGTGGGGTCAGAGCTTCCCCAGAAAATGTAATGCTAGCCCACCAGCTTTGGAGAGTCATTTTAGAATAGGTGAAACGGAAACAAACTGGGATGTCATACTTTTTTCCTTTTAAAAAGACAGAGCACTCTCTCTTAAACCCAATTTTAGAGTTACCAACTCCTTAATCTTAACAAAAATACAGGTAAGTTGCCTACTGAGAGACAAGTGACAATATACAAGTCTGCCATAATGGAAGGGACAGATTAAAGTTTGCAACCACATATCACTTCCATGGCAAAGGCCTGAACTAACTGCTAACAGATCAGTGGCCCTGCCTCAACATTGACTCCACTTAAAAAAAAATTAAAAGTTTATCCAGAGAAGTGCCTCTAAATAGTTCCTTCTACTGTGATATTAAATAGCTATACTTAAACAATAACTACCTACACGTGCCATGTATTAAATAGGCTGAGGAAGATAGAGGTACAAACTGTGACCACTACCTCTTAACAACTGATGATCTTTTGGGGTGCAAAAGACAAACACACAGAAGTAACCAACACTAGTAATGAATGTTCAGTGCCAGAGCGTGTGCAATCACTGTGACTTTTCCTTCCCTCTGTTCTCCATTCTGTGGTGGTTTTTTTTTTTTTTCTTTCTCAGACCTCTCCATCTCCCCACAAAATTGTCAAATATGAATGCTTATTGGTAAATAACATTTTTATGCTTTACCCTATAAATATCACATCTCCCTTTCATAGTCCTGTCTCTTCAAAGACTAATATGCCTTCCTGTCTCTTTTTGATCCAGCACAACCCTCTCAGTCCATTGCAATATGGCTCTGGCTCTACCATCTCACTAAAATACAAACTCTTGATGAGGTAGAAAATTACCTCTTAATGGTCAAATCCAAAGGCTACTTCTCATCTGATTTTCATTTAATGTCTCTTTGCCTACACACTTCTCTGCATTTGATTTCCAGGTTATGGATTCTGATTGCACTACTTCATTACTAGATTCTCCTTTCAATTTCAGGTAGTCCATCCACAAGTGTTTGTGTGAGACTGTGTTAGACATAGGGGATATAGAGATAAAGATGCTCACTCCTACTGATTCCTCCTTTCCAGTCATCTATTATACATTAGTGGTCAGTGGGCTTTTCTGTCCTCAGACCTCTTCTTATGCAATACTCGCTCAAAAAGATGCTTATCCAATTTCATGGGCTGCAGCTTCTATACAGATTACTTTTAGATCTGTGTATCTAAGCCTCTGTTGTACTTCATTCGATGGTTTCAAACTACCATATGCACATCCCTCATCTCAATATCCCACAGATTTATCAATAACAAGAGTCAAAGCTGGACTCCTTATCATCTTCCCCCAAACTTTCCTTATGCTTTCATTGAAATCTAGCCTTCAATTTCTCTTTCTTTTACCTGTCACATCCAACTGAATAGTGTGTCCATTAATTCTATTAAAGATTGTTTAGATATTAAGTTCAATGGCTAAAAAAATTAAATACAACAGCCTCAATCAAGTCTCCCTCTCTCCAGTCTTTCCTTGTAATCTTCAAAACTTCAAAAAACAAAGGTATATTTTGAAATACAAATCTGATTATGTCACTTCCCTACTAAAATAACAACAATTCCCTACAGAATAGAGTAAGTTTCAAATTCTTGGCAAACTGTTCTATATTCTTCATAATTTCCCCTGGCCACTGCAGTCTACCTATCCAGATCATCTTTCATTTTTCTCTCAGATACTACCTACATGGAAGACATGCTGAACTGTTTACTGTTCCTCAAACTTGAGTGGTTATCCACACATGGACACCTCCCAATAGGGCTTTCCATACTGCTTTGTTTAGAGAATTAGGTCATCAAGGCTACTTGAGCAATTCCAAAATTAAGTATAGGAAGCTGGGCTTTGAATAAAGGTTTAGAAAGGCAGTGCAGACAGAGTAAAAATGGAAGCACCAAGTAGGAGCAAAAGGCCACTGAATTTATTCCTCCAACAAGCTTCCCAGAGAAAGAAAGAAACTCTTGAGAAGTCAGGGCCATAGCTAGCCAGTCTAATACACTAAAAGAGAATATTGAGAGATGGAGAATGTACCACAGAAAAAGTCAACTAACATTACCTATAATTGTTGAGTTGGCCTTTCAAACCAGACAGAGAATCAAATCTTGTTCTTAAAAGGCCCATAGCAGTCTCAAGGTAGACATAAAATAAAATTAAACATCTATAAAAAGAAATCCTTTTTTAGTTGCTGCTAAATTTTCAATCTCTGTTTAAATTAATTTAATAAATATGCTCCAGGAAGAGGTTAATACAATCAGGGAATTTCTCTCCTCTACTACTAGCCAAGATGAAAAATAATAAGAAGCTGGAGGCAAAGCAAATTGCTTCACAAGAAAGAGTCAAAATGTGAAGTAAAGTAATATTTAATATATGGCATGATTTTGAATAATTGATGGCTTGTATAGGAAAAAGCAAAACTATTTGACTTTGATTCCTAGAAAATTCCTTTCAGCAGCAAAGGTGATACATTCCCCTTGTAGTACTGGACTCTCCAAGAAATAATATTACTGAACACTTATAATGTGCCATGAATTGTTCTGGGGATGTTACAAGTATTCATTCAATACTCATAACAACCATCAGGTCAATACTATTTTATAACCACTTTACACTAGAAGAAGTTGAGGCACAGAGAAGTTAAGTAATTTATCCAAAACTCAAACATTTCAGCCAGAAAGTGGCCCTGGGCTTTTACTCATTCTATTATCTCATTGGCTTTCAGTTTTGATAATCAGCTTTAAAACTAAGCATAGTGAATACAATTTTGATAATTGGTCAAAATAGCAATGTTATACACCTGCTAATATAAGACAATTAGACCGGAGGAGAAAACTAAAGGAAAATGGCAGGTATTCTTTCCTCCAAGAGATACATTACATATTTTCCAAAGTTAATTTATTATCAAAAATTATTTTAAGTATATGAGCTATAGTTATAAGTGAACTAACTAAAAGATAAATGATAGTAAAAACATACTTTTTAAAATGAAGGAGGAGAGGAAAGACAAAGAAAGGTAGAAATTTGGTCCTAAATTTTTTAGTTTCTACTAACAGGGTGTCAGTTGATATTGGGGATAAAATTAAGAAACAGATGCTTGTCTATATTAATTAAAGTGCCTAAAATGAATAACTGCATATAATTACTCATGAAAAGTAGAAATTTAAATGATAAAGGGAAGGTAAAGGGTAATTTTGACTTTTTACATACTCTTTATATTTTTGTTGTTGTTTGCAATTTTCTCTTAAGATTAAAAACAACTCAACCAACTGAAATGACAAACTATTAAGTGACAAGGGAAGTCATAAAATGGTATGTATACCTGCATTTGTATATATATCTTAGCATGTATACATATGCTGCATAGGTATATGTTGTTGTTGTTAGGTGACATCTAGTTAGGTCCAATTCATAGTGACCTTATGTACACAAGAACAAAACACTCCCCAACACTGTGCCATGCCTGGCACTATGTCAGTGATTCTCTGCTCTTCATTGAGGTTTCAATGGCTGATTGTTTCAGGAGTAGACTGCCAAGTCCTTCTCCTACTTTTGCAGTGCTTGGAATTGATCTAACCTACAGCCTCAGATCATACAGAGCAGCACTCTCCCACATGAGCTAAACCCCAGCTCCACATGAATATGTGTGTATAGATATATGCGTGTGATCTCATATGTATAGACACACAGAGACAAGATAGAAAGAAAAAATATAGATAGGTAGGTCTATTGAAACAGTTCTTAGTGGTCACAATGGCTATTGTAGTGATTTTAATTCTCTTCGTTAAGCTTTTACTTCTATTTTTCTAACAATAAATATGTACATTACTTTGTTATTTGAAATGTTTTTAAACTGTGGTTGTATTTGCACATGTATTTATATATAAGAGGTTGGAAATAGAAAAAGATATATTTACTTAAGGATTTTTGTTGTTGTTGTTAAAATGTCTTATGTAACCTTCTAGAACTTCTAACTCTCCAAAAAGTTAGACATTTCTTTCATAAGCTCAGTAGTACCAAGATCTCTTCCCATCAAAGACAAGTATATTTATCTGCCAATTGTACTGCTGTGTAACAAACATCATTCAGTCCTATCCATTTCTGATCTTAAGGAAAAAAAGAAAAAAGAAAAGTCTACTTTCAACATTTAGCCCTCTTATTCAAATAAAAAACTAGCCAGGCAGCACTCACCTGTAATCCCAGTTACTGGGGAGGCAGAGGTAGGAGGATCATAAGTTCAAGACCAAAGTAAGTCTGCATAATTTAGTGAGACCCTGTCTCAAAATGTAAAAAAATGCACTGGGTGTGCAGCTCAGTGGTCCAGCACCTGCAAAGCACGCAAGCATGAGGCCCTTGGTTCAAACCCCAGTACCACTAAAAAAATAAAAATAAAATAAATAAAATAATAATAAATAATAAATAATAAAAAAATAATATAAATAAATAAATAAATAACTTATCTGGCTTAAATGTAGATTTTCAATACTACCAACCAGAAAGTCTTTCTCAAGGTGGCAGTGCTTAATTAGGGTCACATGACCTATCTGCCCTCTGTGACAAAATCATAAACCTTGAAAAATACAAACAACAGACTTTCAAGAAAATTCAAATGAACTGACAGAATGTGGAATTTCTGAGAAGATATAATGGATTTTATAGTAGCTAAAGAGTTCAATAATTCACTGAGTACAATCCTTTACCTCCAGGTCGATAAAATGCCATTGTTACAGGCTACAGGCAAATCAACTGAGTCTCACTGAGAGCTTTTGGCTTCCCCCAGGTCATAGTGAAAATACGTGAGGGAAAAGGAATGAAAATTCCAGCATCCTGCCTCCTTGAAAGAGCTTCTCCTGACACTACACAGTGTCACTGAGTCATGGGGAGAGGCATGTTAGTGTCACAGACTTAGTAATACTCTCCTTGTTGACTTCTGTCAGGGACAGTGTTAAGAATATGATCCATGTGTGTTCATTTCTCACTTGGATTTCTATTTCTTCCTGAGATTTCAGGGAGTTCCAGTTTTAGTTGCAACTTCTGTAGTTATCCACATCTACCTCCAACCCAAGTGGACTTCTCCACTTGAGGTCACACCTTTCTAGTACCTTCACCACCACTTCCAAATCTTCTGCTTGAATTCTCCTTACCTCTCAGAATGTCTTCTCATTCACAAAAGTGTATCATATTATCCTTCTGAATATATTCCCTTGAGTTTCCTCAGTTGTAAAGCCTTATTATCCCCTTTGTTTATCAATCTCAAAAGATTTTGACTACTTTGGAAAAACTCCTAAGCAGAGAGCAGATCATCTGCCTTTACCTTCCTCTCTCTCTCTCTCTCTCTCTCTCTCTCTCTCTCTCTCTCTCTCTCTTTCTCTCTCTCTCATTCTCTATTTTTCTGTTTCTTTTCAAACCTTAGTATAAGTACTTGAATTTGATGATGTGATATTTGAGAGTAGAATTGAACTGTGAAACCTATATGCAAAGGCACCAACTACATTAATTCATTTACTCATTAAACATCTTTTTAGCTGGGCACGGTGGCACAAACCTGTAATCCCAGTGACTGGGGAGACAGAAGCAGGAGGATTGCAAGTTAGAGACCAGAGGCAGTCTGCATAACTTAGTGAGACCCTGTCTCAAAAAGTAAAAAAATTGGGCTGGAGGTGCAGCTCAGTGGTACAGCACTTGCAAAGCATGCAAACGCAAGGCCCTGAGTCCAAACCCCAGTACCACAAAAATAAAAGTAAAAACAAAAAAACGTCTTTTTAAGGTACCTCTATGTATCAGACCCTGAGCTACATGTTGGGGATCAAAGAATGAATAAGGGAGGAGACACATTCCCTAACTTTAAGCATTTCAGTTGTGAGTGGGGAGAACAGGAATGCTAAGCTGTGAGGTACATGTACCATACACTATTACACTGTAGTACTATAGTCAATATACATGAAAAGTGCCTTGAGAAGAAAGGAAAAAGCAGTATCAATTTCATATGACATTTGAATAAGTTTTAAAAGGTCAGCTTAAAACCACCAGCATTTAGGGCAAGAACTTTCTACAGAAAAGAAGCATAAATTTGGGATAAGAGAAACCCAATGATTACAAGCATTATGATTGATTATGATCAGTACTACTTAGTTCAATGTACTAAAATGGTTCACGACAACTTACAGTAGATGCTGCTATCTGAAATGGGGACACATTCCTGAAATTAAACCTGAGCAGATGTGGCTCCCAATGTGAACTGTCATCCTTGAATAAACCAATACTGCCTGGCTTCTGTGGCATCTTTTCTGGGTACAAAGATTAATTTTAAAGGACATTGGGAAGCTAATCATGAAATGGCAGAAACTAACGCTGTCTGCATTCCCCTGCTGCAAAAACTCTCCTTTAGAGGAGATGTTGAAACCAAGAAAAACAAATAAAAAATTGTTCTGAAAGGTGAGGCAATTAAATTTTTGCCAAACATGACAGGAAGCTGAGAACTGAAGCAGACAGAGTAATGTCTATCTTTGGCACACCAGACAGGGAGGAGAGGAGTGTGTATCTTTGATGGCAGATTTTATTTTAAAGGTGCTAACTGACATTTTGAAAGGACGTAAAGCACAGCAAGGAGACAGCTCTTCAGGCCCCTCTGTATGGGCTGCAGAAGCTCCCAAAGTGCCCCAGGGGGTTTCATTTTCCCAGTCTAAGGCTAAAGCAAGATAAGGTGAAGGAAAGAAAAGGAGAAAAAGAAAACAAGTCTCTATCTTAAAACAGCCACACAAATCCACACGATGTATTTAAGTTGAAAGCATAAAGAGAACACAGTTCCTGGTTTCTGGCTGAAGGGATCGTTACTGGTAATAGAAGGGCAGTGTTATGTCCATCATCTCACTAGACAGCAAAGTGCTCACATGTTTCTCTACAGAAGCTTGTGCCAATAGCCAAAAAGGCACAAAAGCTCGTTTCTCAAGCCAGCAGTTACTCAAGTCTTAAAGAAATCCTCCCTCCCTGACCCCATGACTTTCCCAAAGGCACAACTGAGTAGGCGCCTACTGTCAGGAAGCAAGTATATTGAAGCATCTCAATCTTCAGATCATATCTCTTCCCTCTCTTCTTGTTTTTCTGACCCTACGGTCCTGCTCACTGAAGACACAACCTATGTTTATTATCTCTTAGTCTCCTAAAGCATTTCATCCCATCAAGGAAGTTTAGATTTGAGTATTTAATACATATCCTTTGTACTCTGCATATCTCATGACCCCAATACCTTCCTCTATCCCAAGATCATGTAAACATTTCTATATTTAAAATGGTGCAAGAAATATTCTTCTTGGCATTTAGGATTCATATGAGTCTAAGAAAGGGAATAAAGGGCATAAAATGGAAAAGTTAGGCAGCCAATGACAGTATGACCCAGAGGATAGTCTGTTGCCAATTGTATGTTGATCAATACTTACTTGGGCACAAGGCAGATAAATACAGAAGAGGAAGATTAGAGTAACTGTGCAGGAAAATATGCCTTGTATCCACTCCATCCTTTTTGGATTTCCACGCTAGGAGTTCTTACAAATCCTCAACAACCCAGTATTTCCACCTCACCTCCAACAACCTCACTGTGTGTGATAGCCAGTGGTATAATTCAACACGATTTACCAAGTCCCCACTATGGGCAAGATTCTGTGTTAGAAGATTCAGAAATGGAAAAGACACTGTGCTAGACTTACTAAAAAACAATGTAGGATGTACCAGGGCAGAGTTAGCAAAAACAGTTTTAGAAAGGGAGTTCAGTTAGAGAGGACAATGGACAGAGCAGGTTGATCCAAATAGGTGAGTCCTAAGGTCTCAGGGATCAGTCAGGGAATCAGAAAAAACAGTCTTTGCAAGAAGAAGACAGTGGCAGGAGTCCAAATCCTAGGACAAATTTCCTTTCTGAGCCATTTTAGACTTTATGCTATCTGTAAAGACCCAGGACACAGGGCAATATATGTATACAGAAAGTGATATAAGCTTCTGAGGAAAGCCTGCTGCTGAAACAGTCAGTGAACAAGCCACTAAATTACTACATAACCTTAGAAGCATGCATTATTATTTATAAAGAAGAAGTAAATTTGTCTATACACTAAAATGGCTTATCTCAGCTCTGGCAAGATTTTCAAAGGACAATCAGAAAAGTAAAATAAGGGAAGGAAAAAGAAAAATGAGGGGTTTTTTTATTTCTTAAATATATTTAATATATATACAAAAGCTCAAGGAAAGCAAAACTTTTGCACAAATTACAAAAACCCTACTCAGTTGTTTTCAGAAATGCAATTTAATCATGAGGAAAATTTCCCTAATTTTCTGAGATGATGAAAGAAAAGGCCAGTTTCTTAATTGCCTGGTGCTAAGTACATTAGGAAATGGATGGAGATTCAAGAATGAGATTCTAGCCAACTATTATCTTTTGTATTTCCACTTTGTTTCAAAAAAATAGTAATGACTCAGGAAAATATGGTGCTGTCTATTAAGAAGCAGAATGGGGAAGAAATTACAGCTGAGAAAAACAATGACTCAAAAAATAACCCATAAGGAATAATAGTTAAAAGCCTAAAGACCTGAAGATATTTCTCCAAAACTAAACTGAAATGAAATTAAAATATATATTTTCAGTTTATTATTGGGTAGCCACTGCAAGAAGCAGATAGGAAATACTCTGTTTCCATTATTTTGCAAAGTACAAAGAGTCGTTTTTCAGACAATTTCAGCACTTTACAAAATGCCCAGAAGCAGCAGATCTCTGCAGAAGAGGTCACACACACATAGGCTCAAGATATAAAGCAGACAGATTCAAGTCAATAGGAACATCAAATTAGTTTGCTGGTTATTGAGTGGAGAGGGCACTTAGATGCCCTGGTCCCTGAACTACTGCTTCAGTCACACAGTGCAAGTCTGATGTCAATCTAGAGAAAATATCAATTCAATTTAAAACAAAATTCATAATGATCCAGATTCACCATCTGTGCATTTTAATTTTCTGAAGGTTAAAAACAAATAAACAAAACAAGTATCTAACATTTTTTTTCAATATAAGCTGAAACCTCATATGCTGCAATGATTGTTTTGTTTCTGGGATGTTTGTAAATTTCTTTTTATTTCCTTGGTAACCAATGTGCCAAAAAGTATTCATGTTAGAATTGTGTATGACGTGATTCCTATTTATAAAATGAGGTGGCACCCAGGGAAGATAGTTGCACAAATGACTTCTTTATATCCGTCAAGCCCTAAGATGTTATAGTTTAGTACTATTCAAAACTGTTATTCTAAATCGCCTGACTTGAGAAAATAATACAAATATTGAACCTACAAAATTTTTCATAGGCACATGTTAGGTCTTCAAATGATAGCTGAATGCTTTCCTCATGAAAAAATATTTACAACAGATACCTTTCCTCTAATATAACAGGATTCCCTAGAAACCAATCATCTGACTTGAAAAAGCGATGTTGTTGTTAGGAGCTGTCGAGTCCTGTCCAACTCTTCGACCCTTATAGGGTTTTCAATGGCTGTTTCGGGATTGCCCCAGGAGTGGATTGCCACATCCTTCTCCCATTTTTGCAGTGCTGGGGATTGAACTCAGGACCTAAGAGACTGCATAACAGTGCTCTACCAACTGAGTTAAATCCCAGCTCCTGAAAAAGCAATACAAACATTAAATATATATATAATATATATGCATATATATATGAAATTTATATAATACATATTTAAATATATATTTCCTAAAAGTATATATCACATATCTGTCTTTCCCCACGTCCATCAATGTGCCATACTGTAAAGACTTTCATGTTGCTGTGATGTTGAAAGCAATGCTACTCGTATTACATATACCAGCAGGGTCACCCATGGTAGACAGGTTTCAGCTGAGCTTCAAGACTAAGACAGACTAGGGAGAAGCACACAGCCAACCCACTCCTGAAACAATTAGCCATTGAAAACCCTATGAATAACAGAGAAACATTGTCACATACAGTGCCAGAAAATGAGCCCCCCAGGTTGGAAGACACTCAAAAGATGGCTGGGGAAGAGTTGCCTCCTCAAAGTAGAGTCAAAATTAATGACGGGAATGGAGTAAATCCCCAGGCACCTCCATTTGCTGGTGTGACATACTCAAAATGAGAAAGAACTGTAACCATCCATTAATAATTGGAACATGGAATATACGCAGTAGTATGAATCTAGAAAAATTAGAAATTGTCGAAAGGGAAATAGGGCACATAAACATCAAAATTCTAGGCACCAGTGAGATAAATGGATTGGTATGGGCCATTTTGAATCAGATAACCATATGGCCTACTATGCCGGGGATGACAGATTAAAGAGAAATGGGATTGCATTCACCATGAAAAAAGACATCTCAAGATTTGTCCTGAAGTATAATGCTGTCAGTGACAGAATGATATCTATATGCCTACAAGGAAGCCCAGTTAATATGACTATCATTCAAACTTATGCACCCACCACTGAGGCCACCAATGAAAATAGAGAAGTTTTTATCAGCTCATGCAATCTGAAATAGACCGAACATGCAATCAAGATGTACTAATAAATACTGGTAACTGGAATGCAAAAGTTGGAAACCAAGAAGAAGGCTCAGTATTTGGAAAATATGGTCTTGGTAACAGAAATGATGCTGGAAATTATATGATAGAATTTTTTCAGACCAATGACATTTTCATTGTAAACACATTTTTTTCTCCAACATAAATGGTGACTATACACATAGAATTCACCAGATAGAACATATAGGAACCATATTGACTACATTTGTGGAAAGAGATGATGGAAAGCTCAATATCAAAAATGCAAATAAGGCCAGGCACTGATTGTGGATCAGACAATCATCTGCTCACATGCAGGTTCAAACTGAAACTGAAGAAAATTAAAACAAGTGTACAAAAGCCAAGTTATGACCTTGAGTTCATCCCACCTGAGTTAAGAGACCACATCAAGAACAAGTTTGATGCATTAGAGACTCATGATCAAAGACCAGATGATTTGTGACATGATATAAAAGACATTATTCATGAGGAAAGAAAAAGATTATTAAAAATATAGGAAAAAAAGAAAAGACCAAACTGAAACTTGACCTTGAACTTCGAGCAGCTAAAGTAAAAGGAAGATCTGGTGAACTTTAAAGAACTAACAGAAGATTCCAAAGGGCAGCTTGATAAGACAAAATCAGATATTATAACATCAAGAAAACAAAAATCCTTACAACTGAGTCAGTCTGCAACTTCATGATAAATGGAGAAAAGATCGAGGTTGTTCAAGATTTTGCTTTACGTGGTTCTATAATCAACACCCACAGAGGCAGCAGTCAAGAAATCAAAAGACACATTGCATTGGGAAATGCTATTGCAAAAGGCCTCTTTAAAGTGTTGAAAAGTAAAGATGTCACATTGAAGATGAAGGTGTGCCTGACTTAGCCATGGTATTTTCAGTAATATCATATGGGTGTGAAAGCTGGACATTGAATAAAGGAGACAGGAGAAGAATTGATGCTTTTAAATTATGGTGCTAGAGAAAAATATTGAATATACCATGGACTGCCAAAAGAACAAAGAACTGTCCTAGAAGAAGTGTAACCAGAGTGCTGCTTGAGAGCAAGGATGGCTAGAATGCATCTGACATATTTTGGACACGTTGTCAGGAGGGACCAATCTCTGGAGAAGGACATCATATTTGGGAGAGTGACAAGCCAATGAAAAAAAGGAAGACTCTCAGCTAGATGGATTGACACAGTGTCTGCAACAATGGGCTTAAACATAAAAGAAATTGTGTGCCTGCAGGAGTGTTTTATTCTGTTATACATACGGTCGCTATGAGTTGGACCCAACTGGATGGCACCTAACAACAATAACAAAAACAACATATATTTCTTAGATGTGTAATTCAGGAAAATTTGGTACATACATATTTTCTATGAATATCTATTTGCTATATTTAGGAATTTTTTTACAAATTATATTTACTTATTGTTATATTTGGGGTCTTTAATTGTCCTCTAAAAGCGCATGTGTTAAGGTCTTGGTCCCCAGGTAATGGTATTATTCAGACCTGGTCTAGTAGGAGGAAGTTAGGTCACTGCTGGCATGCTTTGAAGGGGATATTAGGATCCTGGCTCCTTTCTCTTTCTCCCTTTTGCTTCCTAGCCACCATGATGTGAATAGCTTTGTTCCATCTTGCACTCCCTGCCTCACCCCAGACCCAATGAAATAGGGCAAAGTGACCATTGACTAAAACCTCTGAAACCCGGAGTCAAAATAAAGTTTTCCTCCTTTCAAGTTATCTCAGGTATTTTGTCCAGGCAATGGAAAACTGACTGACACACATACATATTTTCTATATTTTTCTGTGTAGCTTTTTCATTATTTTTTCTGCCATCTACTTTTAGTCATCATCTTGTGTTTAATGTTTGTGCCCCTTAATAGGTTCTATTATCTGTTTATAAGTTTTAAATGCTATCCAATGACATCAATTAACTCCACACTTTCTGCTTTTCTCTGTTTATTTTTATATTAGTATAGCATATGCCACTAATAAACTCTTTTACCCTTGTTTAGCAACTTGTTTTAGATCTTCAATCTAGAATTAAGTATACTCACCACCAACCTCTTTGTCCAAATCTCCACTATCAGTTTTTTTATGACTCTCATATCATTTTCTTAAGAACTTTTAGGTTTAATATTCTCTGAGAGTGTGGGGGGCATTAGGGGGCCTATTATTGTTGTTTATTTTCATGTTCCATATTTTTCCTATAGCCTTTGCACTTAAAGGACAACTTGAATGGAATAACTTACCTACTACCTTTCCTTTCTTGAGTACCTTGAAAATGTCACTTCTTTAGATTTTTTTCTTAATGTTTCTCTTAACAAATCTGATGTCTACCTACTTTCGTTTGTAGATAACTGATCTTTTTTTGCTACATTTCAGAGATAATCAATCTGGGTCAATTTTTGTGGATAAAAAGTAGACTTTGTAACATTCAAGTCTTTATGTCAATAAATTTTCTTGAATGTGGCTTTAAACATTTGTTTTGTCCCATTTTTGCTTTTCTTCTCTGGGGACACTAAAAATATGTATTTGTATCTTTTGGGCTTGCCTTCTATATCTACAATTTTCTCTCTGATTTTTTTAAACCTCTTTCTTTTCTTGGATTCTCTTCATTTCTTTCCTCAATGTTCCCTGCAGCACTTTCAGATGTACATATTTCCCTATGACTATGCTATGGACTGACAGTGCTACAGAAAAAAATTCAAATGTGAAAGTGGCCAAAGTGACTTACTTGGAGACTGAGTCTTAAGAAGGCAATCAGGGCTAAATGAGGTTACAGGGGTATGGTCCTCTTCTGTTAGCATCGATGGGCATACAAGAGAGGAAGGAAGAAAGGAGAGAAATAGAGAAAAAATATCCTCCTCAACATGTATGAACCAAGGAAAGGCCATGTGAGCCCACAATGTCTGCAAGCCAGAAAGAGTCTTCAAGCCAGAAATCAACCCCTGCTGGACTTTAATCTTGGACTTTCCAGGCTTCAGAATGATTAGAAAGTAAATTTCTATAATTTAAGCCACATAATTTGTGGAATTTTTTACAGCAGCCAAGCAGCTAAAATAGCAGTCTTGTATATATATATATATATATATTTTTTTAATTCCTGAGATGATTTTATTTTTCTTCGTTTCTTTTCTGCATTCTGACAATTTTTATTATAGTCTTCTATTGCTTTTCTGTTTGTATTCCCATTGTAAATATCTAATTTATGATACTCTTATAAATGCACTTGCTTTTTAAATTACTTTTAATTCATTTGGAAGTACTGTTTCACAGTTTGGTTTTATGATGGTAATTTTTCAGATGGTTTAATGTTTCAAATAGTTCTTTTCTTATTCTCCTGTTGTCAAGTACTTTCATGTGGATTCTAAGTTTCTATTTTTATTTTTCGTATTTATTTGTGCTACATTTTCCCAGTTCAGCAATAGGAGATCCTAGGGGTAGGGGAGATCTGTGTTTGGTTGGGTCACAATGTCTCCCTCTTTATTGTTACCACAAAGCTCAGCTTCATAAGATTGATACGACCTATTTTTTCCTTCAAATTCTCCCAGGTTATATAATCTCAGTAATATTCACATCTTTAGCTTCTTCCTTCTTTCCCTTACCCACCACGCCTCCAAAAACACCCTCTCATCTTCCAATATATCTTCCTTTTCCCTAAAAGTGGTCTCTTTACTATTTCTCCAACTTTAGTGTTTAGTCACCTTCCAAGCCCCCCTCTAATAACTCTTCAGTAACCAGCGCCATGACTACCAAAACCGTATATGTATTCTTAATATTTCTACTCTGGATAGGACCTTCTTCTTCTGGGGTTAACACTAATTAAGCTCTGTATTCTATCACCAGTTCTACTCCTCTGATTTAACTTCTCACACAACTGCTTCCTGACTTCTTATGTGTGCTCCAAAGAATACTGCCTGTCTACAGTGTTTATTTCCTATACTTATTTATAAATAGAGGAAATCCCTCCTAATTATAATATAAGAAGCTGAGATACTCTTATTGGATCTTCCTATTGATATGTATGGTCCTTAGAAGGAAGTGTATATAGATCAATAGGTAGGTATCTATCATTCTTTCAGAGAAACTCAAAAGTATAACATATTATTTATTTTTAAACGTTTTTAAAGACTGATGGGTTAAACCCAGGGCCTCACACATACTGGGCAAGTGCTCTGCCACTGAGCTGAATTCCTCAGCCCCTTTTTATTTTTTATTTTGAGATAGGGTCTCACTAAGTTGTACAAGCTGCCTCTAGTCTCAAACTGGTGATCCTTCGGTCTCAGCCTCCAGAGTTGCTGGGATTACAGGTGTGTACTATGGCGTTCAGATAACATTATTTTAAAGTAAACTTTAAATACCCTCCCAGATAGGCTTTAATTACAGAATTAAAATATACCTGCCTAACTCACCCATTGAATAACATGAAAACTAAGAGTGCCTCTCTGAAGCAAGTCATTTCTAGCTACCTGGATTGGGCATGTTCTTTGATTTCTGACCTCATTGTACTTCCTGATGGATACTAGAACCACATGTTGGCATCATCACAGGCTATTAACTCTTTTCCTCTTTTAAACGTGAACTACAGTGTGTTGCCTGCAGTGGTAGCCCTGTGGCATCCAATCCCATCAGATCTCAGCAGCTAAGCAGGGTCAGGCCTGGTTAGTACTTGGATGGAAGACCATCTGGGAACACCAGGTGCTGTAGGCTTGGGAGAAGGACCTGGCAACCCACTCCCAAAAATCAATCTGCCATTGAAAACCCTATGAATAGCAGAGAAGCACTAACAATGGTGTGTCACTTGTTGTACTCTGGGTCACTATGAGTTGGACACCGACTCATTGGCACCTAACAACAACAAAAACAGTGTGTTAGTCAGTTTAACATCACTGTGTCAAATACCTTATAAGAACTACCTTAAGAAGGAAACACTTTTTTTTGGCACACGATTTCAGAGGTTTCAGTCCATGGTCTGTTGGCTCCATTGCTTTGGGACTAAGATGAGATAGAATATCATAGCAACAGGAGTGTGTGGCAGAAAAGACTGCTCACCTTATGGTGGTTAGGAAGCAGAGAGAGGAAGGATAAAGAGGCCAAAGACAAGATATAACCTTTAAAGGAACACCTTCTCCCCCGTGACCTACTTCTTCCATGTAGGCTTCCCCTCCTAAAGTGCCCACCACCTCCCAAAATAGCACCATCAGCTAGGAACCAAACATTCAACACATAAGCCTGTGGGGGACATTTCATATTAAAACCATATACAGCATTTTAATTGTATCACCTCAATACATTTTTCAGAATTGTCAACAGACTGTACAGAAGCTATTTTCATGGCCTCTCTATTACATTGCTAGAAGTTCTGACTGGTGTGGACAGGCCAATAATTACCATCCACCCCTTCTGTAGTCTCAACATGAAACAGAGGAACTTTTTTCTTTACAGTAAAATTATTTATGTTGGGTGTTCTTTAACTTTTGCATGTCCGTAATTCTAAAGCCTCATGTCAAATTATACTAGAAATGATTAAGTATTTACTTAATGAAGGATGGTATACAAAGAAGTAGTACAATGAAAAAACATTGTGTCATTATTCCCTTCAAAGAAGCTTAAGTCATTTTTCTCTCCCTCCTCCCCCATGCATACGCACATATTTATGAATATATATGTGTGTGTGATTATAATATACATGTAACTATGTATATAGAAAGCATGGTGCCATAAAATACACAAAGAAAGCATATTGTGAGTTTAGGCAAAGGAAAGAAATGATTTACATTAGTGGACATTATGAGAAGACTTTGTAAAAATAGTGGCCTTGTAATCTTGAAGTAGAAAGGTTTTAGATATAAGAAGATCAAAAGAAGTACATTTTAATAAACAGAGAGAACATTTAAAGAAAGGGCTTGGAAATTGGAAAGTTTGTACTTAATGTGGCAATAGTAGTGTTTCATTTTATTGAACCACAATCAATAAAATAAATAATATTAAAGCTTATTAATGAGGTAAATTGAATATTTTAGAATACCTGGATAAAATATTTGACTCTCATTACAGAAAAAGAATGAGGTCATTCAAAGTTTCGAGCAGATAAATGATAATTAGTTTCCCAAAGATTAATGAAATAGCAGATTACAAAACTGATTGGAATTAGGAGAAAATAAAGACAATAAAACCCACTGGAGGCAATTCCTACGGGCAAGACAAAAAAAGAGTATATAAACACTGGGGCTGGGGTTTAGCTCAGTTGGTAGTGTGCTGCTCTGCACTCTCTGAGGCCCTGGGTTCAATTCCCAGCACTGCAAAAATAGGAGGAGGACGTGGAAGGCCACTCCCAAAACAATCCTGAAACGTTAGCCATTAAAAACTCTATGAATAACAGAGAAACACTGATATAGTTCTATACACAGCACAACGTTGGGGAGTATTTCATTCTGTTGTATATAGGGTTGCCGTGAGTGGGACACAACTTAATGGTACCTAACAACAAATATAAACACAAAATATAACAAACATTCTTAACATAAGATGTTACTTCTTTCCTATATATGAAATGCTTGATGAGGAGCATTTATGGAACTTGTTTCTATAAGAAAGGGAATTTATTTCTGACTTACTCATAAACCTGAGAACTTTGATTTGCTCAAATGCCATTCCCTTGCTCAGTCATCTATAGAATAAGTAATACACTTTGCATTATTCCAAGCAGTGTGACAACTGTATTCACATTTAGAAATCTGAATTTAGCATCTCTGAACTAAAAATACCATCCATTCTGTATCTCTCTCTTCCTCTGTCTTTCCCTCACTTATTCCAGCTAATTGTGTCTCTTTCCCCTCTACATCCAATTTCAAGAGGTTAACATTGTCCTGTAATTATATTTTGTCTTATGCAAGGATGGTCATTGACAAATCTAAACTAGTCCAGGATTTTGTTAAGTATAAAGTCCAAATAGGGTCACTTAGGTTGAGTAGAGTGATTTTTATCCTTTCATCAAATCAAATATGAAGGATTCACTTTAGCTAAAATTACCTCTGTGGGTCTTTCCCTACAATGAGATGAAGGTCACTGGGTTGATTAAAGAATTTTGGCAATAATGGGTTCTTCTTTAGATGCAAGGTGAAATGATTAAAACAAAAATGGAGAGCAAAATGGGGCTTAAATGGATCAATGTAGATCGTACCATAAAGAAAATCTCCGGCCTTTCTGTTGCAGGATTGTTCTTCGAAGCAGAAAGGAATCTGTGAGAATAGAGCGACTAGATATTCTTCCCTTTGAAACTATAACAGAATATGAGAAAGAAGTTAAAAAATGAAGGACAAAAGAGGAAAGTAAGGCAAGAAGGAATGCTAAGTATGGAAATCTAATTCACTGGCAGAATTAGGAAAGGATGAACAGAATGTATGGGAATGACATGCATTTCATGGGAATACAGAGGAAAAAGACAGTAGGAGCAGAATTTATTTACCCATCCAGGCTTTACATTGCTGAATATGTAGCCATGTGTGTACATTTTACTTTCCCAATGCTCTGTGAGCTCCTTGAAGGCAGGTATGTCACATTAAGTTTTCTTTGTATCTCTGGCATTAAACTACATAACCATGCTTTGGGGATGCTTAATATAACATATATTAAATAACAAAATGACCTTACAAGTTTTCCTTTCATCCTATGGGAATGGCATTCCTTGAAGGCAAAGACTATATTTTCTACCACTGTACCCCTCAGAACCCAAGGCATGACGGACCATAAGAAGTATTTGCCACATGCTGTAGCTATGCATTGTTGTTGCTAGGTGCTGTCAAGTCGTGTCCAATGAATAGCAACCTTTATAGGGTTTTCAATGGCTGATTGTTTCGGAATTGCCTTGGAAGTGGATTGCCATGTCCTTCTCCCATTTTTGTGGTACTGGGAATAGAACCAGGGATCTCAGTGACTGCAGAGCATCACTCTACCAACTAAGCTAATCCCAGCCCCATAGCCAATGCATAGTCACACAATTAAATGAAAAAGTGAATTAAAAGATATGACCAACATCTATGGTTGACTAATCCATGCTTACTTATCATTTGCTATATACAGAGAACTATGGTAGCTGAATTTTTTGGAGAATATTACTGATGGATTACCTGATTTCATATCAGGTATCTAAAGAAGTCATAACTTGTGTGTTTAAAATGATTAAATATCCAAAATTCTCTTTCCCTGGGTTACTCAAGTAGAAAAAGAATCTTAAGTAGCTAAAATTAATTAATACATCCATTTTTAAATCATAATTCCTTTAAGGATACTTATGTTTTTAAGGTTTGGGGTTTTTTTAATCTATAACATACCTGTAATCCCAGTGACTCGGGAGGCAGAAGCAGGAGGATCACAAGTTTGAGACCAGAGGCAGTCTTCATAATTTAGTGAGAACACCATCTCCAAAAGTAAAAAAATGGGCTGGTACAGCTTAGTGGTACAGCACTTGCAAAGCATGCAAGCGCAAGGCCCTGGGTTCAACTTCTAGTACCACAAAAAAAAAAAAAAGGAAAGGAAAGTCTGCCCAGCAACTCAGGAGACAGAGGCAGGAGGATCACAGGTTTGAGGCCAGATGGATCCTGTGTAACTTAGTGAGTCCCTGTCTCAAGATTTAAAAATTTTTTAAAAATGGGCTAGGGGTGAAGCTCAGTGCTAAAGCAGTTGCAAAGCATGCATGAGGCCCTGAGTTCAACCTCCAAGTATTGCAAAAAATAAATTAATTTTAAAAATGAAGGAATGTCTTAGATTAGGTTATTCTAGAAACAATGACAGGCAGGAAGAAAAAAAGAATTACCCATTGCTTAAACAGTGTGAAAATGTACACAAACACACATATACATACAAACACAACTCTTCATATAAGATAATACCCTTCCATAAAGCAGTGTATATCCTCTTCCAATTTCCATGATTATGACCTTGTAAACATCATGATAATTTTTCAGTGAGACTGGTGGAAAATAGCCTCTGAATATGTCCTCTATTATTACACATTGTAGAAACCACCTTTATAATGCAATATGTATGTAAGAGAGATGAAATAGCTTGTTGCATTAACAAAGACTTATTTTACTCACAATTAACCCACTCTCCAACCCAAAATGCTACTAATCCCAACCCCAGTGCCTATGGTAGCATGAAATTAAGTGTATAAAAGGCTAAATATTAAAATCCATTAATTAGAAAGGCTAGGAGAGTATTGTGCATTAAATAGAACATTATGATGTTTACCCTGATTTAAGCCTCCAGCACAGACTGTGCTTAAGACAGGTCCTTGCCGAAGTGCACGTGTACATCTTCATTCACCCACAAATATCTTTTGTGAAGCAGAACATACTAGAGCTGAATGATGCACAAGAATTAAGTAAGCACTGCAGCTGAATCCAAATCAGTATCTCAGAGAGATCCAGCTTCTCTATCTCCTTCTAGAAGGAGAACACACAAAACATTTTAAAAATTCTATGAAAACAAATAAGATACCCAGAGCTTTTATTATTAGCTTTTTGTGATATTTTCAGTCTTAAGAAATCAATGTGGTTCCGAAGTCTGACATTTTTAAAAAGTAGGAATGAGTCATTTGTGACAACATGGGTAAAATGAAAATCATTATGTTAAGTGAAATAAGCCAGAAAGACAAATACTACATGATCTCACTCATGTGGAATTTTAAAAAGTTGATCTCATAGAAGTTGAGAGTATAATACTGTTTACCAGAGGCTGGAGAGATTAGGGGTAGAGAGGTATAGGAAGAGGTTGATCAACACTAAGTATAGTTAGATAGGAGTACTCAGCTACAGCAAGACATGAACAAAATTTTTGATGTGCAATCATTGTACAATAGGGTGATTATTGTGTTGTTGGTAGGTGCCATTGAGTCAAGTCTGACTCATATGTACAACAGTACATATGTACATATGGTGTACATATGTACAACAGAATGAAACATACCCCGATACTGTGCTGTGCCAGGCACCATGTCAGTGTTTCTCTGCTATTTACATAGTTTTCAAAGGCTGGTTGTTTCAAGATTATTTCAGAAGTGGATTACCAGATACTTCTCCCATTTTTGCAGTGCTGGGAATTGAACCCAGCGCCTAAGAGAGCACAGAGCAGCACTCTACCAACTGAACTAAACCCCAGGCCCAGGGTAAATATCTTGTTTTTGTTGTTAGGTGCCATCAAGTAGGGTCAGAATCACAGTGACCCTACACATAACAGAATACTCCCCGACAATGTGCCACACCCAGAACAATTGTCAGTGCTTCTCTCCTATTCATAAGGTTTTTGATGGCAATTTGGGGAATGGGTTGCCAGGTCCTTCTCCTTAGCATGCAGCACCTGGTATTCCCAGGTGGTCTCCTATCCAAGGACTAACCAGGCTGACCCTGCTTAGTTTCTGAGATCAGGTGGGATTGGATGCTAGGGTGCTATGGCTGCAGGCAGGGTGACTATAAATAACAATAATGTAATATATATTTCATAAAGCTAGAAGAAAGGATTTTGAATATTTTCATCATAAAGAAATGATAAATATTTGAGGAGATAGATGTTAACCCTGATTTAAACATTATACAATGTATACATGTATTAAAACATGCCCCATAAATTTGTATAATTTTTGTCTTTATGCATCAATTAAAAATAAAGTTAAATTTTAGAAAAAGAAGAGGAATGACAAGAAAAGGAAATGGGAAGAAAAATGAAGTATTTTTCAAACTTTCCTGCTCTATCTTATGAATTGAGTTTAAAATGAGTTTCTAATGACCCCTACTGCCGAGTTCATATCAGGAGGAAGTGAAGCATTATGAGAAAAATACTCTATGTGGAAAAAATATGCAGGTTTAGCAGTAGGTCTCCACAATATTATTTTGGTCAACCTAGACACACACACAAAAAAAAAAAAAAACATATTGGGATCCATGACATTTCTTCATCATTCAATAGGAGTTGAACAAGATTTTTTCCAAGGTCATTCCACCTTTAATATCAATTTCTAGGTCACCAGGTACCTAAATCAAACACTCTCAAGTCCAGGGACAATAAGAACCCACTTGCTCTACTGGCTCATGACCTCCTAGGAAAAGCTCACCCTTCTGGAGCTTCCACCTATAACTCAGCAAAAGAAAGAGTAAAGAAAGCAGCAGTCTCAATTTATAAGCTCATGGAGAACATTGCTTTCTCACCAGCTTTTACTTTAAAAACGAGTTATTGCCAGGTGTGGCGGCACACACTTTTAATCACAGCAACTCATGAGATAGAAGCAGGAGGATTGTAAGTTCAAGGCCAGAGGCAGCCCGTGTAACTTAGTGAGATGCAATCTCAAAATACAAAGTAAAGAATGGGCTTCAGGTATGGCTCAGTGATTGTGTATTTTCAAAAAGCATGTGTGAGGCCCTGGGTTCAACTCCCAAGTATCACAAAAAAAAAAAAAAAAAGAAAGAAAGAAAGAAAAAAAGAAAAAGAAAAAAGGTACTTACCTTCCTCAGAGGCCAGGTCTTTACCGAAGATTCACCACTTCAATGAGTACTTCCCTAGGCAACCTAAAGTTGCAGTCTCTAGAGCAACATTTATATCCCTTTCTTCCTTTATTTCTTTCTCCTTAGCACTTATCATTCTGTTTCTTTTTTGGTAATCTGGTTTACTGTCAGGAGAATATGAGTTCATTGAGAATAAATGTTTTTGTCTTTGTTTTTTACTATCATATCTTTAGTACCTAAATAATGCATGACATACAGTAAGTATACAACAAATATTTGTTAAATTAATGAATTACAATAAGTCTACATTTTGCTATTAGGACAACTATGATCTAAATTTCCAGCTAATACTGCAAAGATTTCACTTCCAAGTCTTCTTTCTAATTGTGTATCTTTAGTGCTACATTGGCTATACAGATTATAAAAGAACTTTGAAAACTAATTTTAAATCTGGGCACTGGGACACTTTTAATTTGCAATATCTTTCTAATTTTCAAGTATACTAAAACCCAGCAAATACAACCCCCATGACTCCTTTAATACCTACCTTAAAATGAATCAAAGCTTAAAACCCAGAAATGTAAATGGTGTATTAAAGTACTTCATAAGTATTGTTGTTAGGTGCCATGGAGTTGGATCCGACTAATAGTCACCCTAAGTAGAACAGAACAAAACACTGTGCAACACTGCCATGCACACGATCTTTTTATGTTTGAGCCCATTGTTAAAGCCATTATATTTCTTCTCATTTTGACTCATGCCACATTAACAAAAAGAAGTTCCAGAGGCTTTACTCCATTCCCTTCATTAAGGTCAACTCTACTTTGAGGAGGTATCTATTTCCCATTCATTTCTTAAATGTCTTTCAGCTTGCGGGGCTCATTTTCTACCATTATAACTGACATTGCTTCTCTACTATTCATAGGGTTTTCAATGGCTAATCGTTTTGGAAGTGGGCTGCCAATCTCCCTAGTCTGTCTTAGTCTGCAAGCTCAGCTGAAACCTGTCCACCATGGGTGGCCCTGCTGGTATCTGCAGTACTGGTGGCATAACTTGTAGCATCACAGCAACATGCAAGCCCTCATAACATGACAAGGTGACAGACAGATGAGGGTCATAAATATTAGTTGAAATAAATAGAAGACCAATATTTAACAAGTTTATTGTAGAACTACAAATATTCCTTCTTACTGGTCCCTCAAAAACATCACCTATATTTACTCAGGCCTAAAAACAACTTGGGCAAAGGTCAATTAGAAATGTTTGGCCAGGTGCAGTGGCATGCACCTGTAATCCTGCAACCCTAGAGGCAGAGGCAGGAGAATCACAAATTTGAGGCCAGAGGCAGCCTACATAACTTAATGAGACCTTGATTCAAAATAAGAAATAAAAATGGGCTGTGGGTACTGCTCAGTAGCAGAACATTTGCAAAGTATGTGTGAGGCCCTGAGTTCAACTTCCAAGTAAAAGAAAGAAAAGAAAAGAAAAGGAAGGAAGGAAGGAAGGAAGGAAGGAAGGAGGAAGAGAGAGAGAAAGAAGAAAAAGAAAGAGGGAGGAAAGAAGAAAGGAAAAAAGGAAGAGAGGGAGGGAAGGAGGAAGGAAGGAAAGAAAGATGTTTCAAAATCATGGCCATGTTGTAACTGTAACACTACCTTTACCTTAAAAGATAAAGGGAATTTGGTGCAGAAGGAAACTGAGGTAGTCAAATGGTTTCAAAGATGGTTTCAAAAGCTCCTCAGGTAAGGAGTAGTAGGCAAGTGTAGTTAAAGGATGATAGAGGAATAAAGGCTGTATTAATGTACAAAAGACTTAGAACAGGGACTTTGAGAAATTCATTTAGAGTTCAGGAAATGAGAGATGATACTTTAAGTCTACTCCAAGAGCTTTGTAATGCAAGAATTCAGAATTATTACTCCCACATGTACAACATTCAAGAGTCTTTATTTCTAATAAATGTAACTATCTCAAAACTAAGTGGAAAAATTAAGGAAAACAAATTAGAAATATCTTGATTTCACAACTAAGAGTCAAAGTTTTAAGAGATAATTTATATACAAAGAGTTCATTTATAATCTTCACTACATGATAGAACATCAAAGACATACATACACCTGTTTCACTTTAATAGAAAACACACACAAATGCAGACTTACACCTTAGTTCTGCATATAGAAAGAAAATCTACTAAATGATAAGTGAGAATACAAAGGGGGAAAAAACGTCTTGTTCCTGAAAAAAAATCTCTAATAAATTATCTCTGATGTGGGGTTTTGGGGATCAGACATAGTATCTTTACAAAGTCAACCTGGAAAAGTTTCTTTACTTTGCAAAATTAATGTTTGGATGATAAAAAGTAAATCAACTGACTAAATTTAGTCCTTTTGACAGGAAATAAATAAATGCATTTGTGAAAATGAAGAGATTTCAATCTTAAATTTATAATGTAGAATCTGTAAAGATTCTACCTATTCTCATTCCTTGTGGATTGACTTTATACAGCAATTATTTTCAAGAACAGCAGCAGGAAGTAAAAAGAAGAAATGTGAAGCAAGTCTCTGCATTTTAAGCAGCTTTTTTAGATGGGAGAACATTTTACACAGGCTGTGATTGTAGAGACTCAATGAAGGAAACAGACCACATGATGGAAAAGCAGAGAGAATTTTAAATGTCATTTCAAATGACAGCAGCCACAAGGGTCCCAAGAGCATCAGTGGAATAAACAGAACCTCTCCCTTCCCATCCTTCTGTACTCAAATTAATTAATGTTGATCCTTCCTCAAGCAGGAAGCAGATGCTGCCTGGTTGTTCCCAGTTTCCTCCAGGGGGCAGTCTCAGATGCAAACCCTTAGTCTTTCCAGTAAAACTGATTTGAACATTCTTAATTGAAGGAAAATAATGCATTTCAGTCTTCATGTGTCAACATGCCCAAATGAAAGAGTCTGATTGAATGACAAACACAGGCTTTCATAAGCAAAGGTCAGAATGAAGAGAGGGGATTCTGAACAAGTTGGAGTGTTCAGAATTGCAAAAAGTCACTATATAAGAGAGATAGTATTCTTTCATATGGGTTTTGTCTATTCCAGTCTTGTCCTTTTAAGTAAATAAGGCTGGACAACTTTAGTCATGCCACTCCCAACATACAGATGTAACAATCTCTTGCATCCCTGCTTTATCTTTTCATTCCCAAGCAACCTTAAAGTGCTTAATTCCCATATTCTTCTTTGCTCTCCTCTTTCTGGACCTCAGATACCTTGGCTACATCCATCAAACCTTGCCACAGCACTGAATCAATGGGATGACCCACTTCTGCATTTTAGTGACTCAGCTGATCTTATTCAGCTATCATTTTGGTATACCCTGTGGGATTCAATGTCCTTGAAGTTCCAGACAAAGGAGAGTCTCACTGGACTAACTCAAATAAGAACTTTTCTCTAGGGCTTTTAGTCAGAGTAAGAGGATCAGACAGAAGCACCCATCTGCTAAGTGGTGAATGGATTGTGTTTGTGTGTAGCAGGAAGCAAGGCCCACCAGAGAGAAAGAATAAATACAGGAAGGGGCTTCATTGCTGGTGAAGCAACAGCAGGATTTTTGGTCCCAAAATGGCTGTGATCCCTGAATCATTCTTTCCTGCCCCTTATATAGAACTTACAGACTATTGGACAAAGGGATCTGTGTGTTTCCCTCTGATTGGTTACTTTAAACAGTCTGCAGGTGTTATCTAGCAATCCAAGCAAAAACCAGAAAGTCTTTGACCACAAATCTTTGAAGAAACAACTTTTAGATACCAGGGGCTATGTCCATATAGGGAAGAATTTATTGTAGCACTTCTGTCTTCAGAGAGAGGAGCTCCTGGCATTCCCTAGAAAAGGGAGTGCAATCCTAGTCTTTGATTAGGGGAGGAATGTAAACTCCTGAGTCTTAAAGTAGCCAAGCTTTGATGTGGTTTAATTAGGTTTTTCTTTTTCATATCATATTTTTTCTTTCTCATATCATATGTATTTAAATATTGTTGCAGTTATCTACCAAACCCCTGGAACATGGCTTTTATTCCTTGAAGTATTTAGCATTTCTCTCACTATGATTTTCTCAAATACCACTCCTGTCATAATTTTTGATGATTTCAGCATCCACTAGATAACTGTGCAACAATCATCTGAAATTCCTTGATCCTTGAGCTTCTCTGCCCTAATGACCTGGTCTTTGACTTAAACTCAACTTCTACATCTGTGGTCAAATCTTAGCAATACTAATGAAGGTGCTTATGCACAGATTTCAGTTTTCATTGTCTCACTTATCCATATTCCTATCCTAGCCTAATCTTCCATTTTTCTTTCAGATCCCATCTCTACACTTAATCAAGAATTCCTCTCATGGTGTTTCTCTCCATTCTCTTCATCCTCCATCTTCTTCTCTCCTTATATCCTCTCTGTTCATATTCACATGCTGCAATACCTCTCATTCAACAAGGAAGCTTCTTAATGCTGAATCCCCTAACAGTTTTATAAATAGCAATAAAATCTGTCTCCCTGTCACATGCTATTCCACCTATCCTACTTCATTTCTCTGCATGTGTTTATTTCTACTATGGAAAAAGAAATTACATATTCATTTGTTAGTTTATCATCTGCTGTCCTTGCTAGATTGTAAATTTCACCATGGGAGAGATTGTGTCTGCTTTGTTCCATTAAATGCATCTAGTACCTAGACTGGGCTTAGACTGAGGAAGGTAGCTCATGAATGAGTATATGAATAAATGGATCTTTCATGAAAGGCTCAAGATATCTTTATGAGTATCTCCAAACTGAAAATTACTAGAAGGCAATGCTGTTCCTTCTTAAATCTCCACTTCCACTATCTACAGATGTCTTCACCAAGGTCATCGATTATTTTCCTTTTAGTTGTCTTTGTAGCATGGCAAGTTCAACAAAGAAACTCTTTCTGTGAAATTGTATTTCTTTTAAACATGATCCACAATGTATTCCTTTTTCTCCATAGTTCACACTATGAGTTTGCCCCTATTTGTGGTGCATCCAAAGCCAACATGCAAATTATGGATCTGTCTTAGTCCATTCAATTTGCTATAATAGAATACCACAGACTGGATGTCTTATAAATGACAGAAATTTGTTTCTCACAGTTTTGTGGGCTGGCAAGTCAACACTCCAGAAAATTCAGTGTCTGGTAAGGGCCTCTTCCTGGGTCATAGTTGGCCATCTTTCGGTGGGTCCTCACATGATAGAAGGAAGAAAGTTCTCTGAGGTCTCTTCTATATGGCAACTATTCCTATTAATAAGGATTCTCATCGCTTAATCACATCTCAATGATCCCACCTCCAAGTGACATCACATTAGGGGTTAAAATTTCAACATATGAATTTGGGGAAGATATAAACATTCAACCTATAGCCAACTTTTTGTGTTCCAATCAGATTCATGAGCTCACATATCCTTACATCAGGCATGTCCAACTTGCAGCTCATGGGTCACATGCAGCCCTGGACTGCTAGTAATGCAGCCCCACAAAATCTTTTAACATCTTGTGGTTTCTAGTGTTTACTTTATGCCTGACCCCCCCCTTATATATATGCATTAATTATGTTATATAATTTATGTGTGGCCCAAAACAATTCCTCTTTACTAAGTGTGGCCCAGGGAAGCCAAAAGGTTGAATATCCCTGCCTTACACAATATCAGAAATCACCATACTACTCAATAATGGGAAACTAACATCTCCAAGCATAAGGAGGCAGTGAAGGATTATTGTGATTCAGAGGCAACTTGAGTATTATAGTATTTCCATTTATGTCTACATGAAGCTATCTTATTACTGCAGGATGATGCAACAAATAACATGGTGATTCATATGATTGTATCTTACTTCTTTTGAAAATTTCCCCTCTAGCAAGGATCACCGGATGCCAATATCCTGCTCACTCTCTGCTATAATCTGAGGTCTCTATCCTGCATCTTTAGTCTTTGGTTTTTGTTTTGTTTTGTTTTGTTTTTGTTTTTGGTGTTTTGTTTTGTTTTGCTTTGCTTAGTTTTATTTTGTTTCTGTTCATCCTATGACATTCAAAAGTTCTATTTATCCTATCCTCATTTGATAAGAATGACATTCTGTCTGATATTCAAGATATAAAGCAATTCTTGAACTAAATGGAAACATGCTAAGAACTACAGCAAGTCAAGAATCAGATCAGTCATGCTAATGTTGAAGACAAGTATATATAGAATCATCACCAACACAATCATCTTCAAACAGCACTTGTTATACAACTACTCACATATAACATGGCATAAGAATTAACTACCATAGATGTTGTTCTCTTTAAAATTACACTCCAAGACAGATAAACCACAGAAATATTTAAGTACATAAAAGAAATTTTAAGACAAAATATAATAGTCAAATGAATTTATAATAGGTAGTTGACTATTTTCTGATTAGTTTGCTCTTTGTTGTTGTTAGGTATCATCAAGTCAGTGTCTGACTCATAGCAGCCCTGTGTACAACAGACGAAATGCTATTGTCATGCTTCGCTGCTATTCATAGGGTTTTCAATGGCTGATTATTTTTCAAGAGTGGGTTGCCAGGTCCTTCTCCCAAGCCTATAGCACCTGGTGTTCCCAGGTGATCGCTCATGCAAATACTAATCAGGTCCAACCCTGCTTAGCTTCTGAGATATAATGGGATTGGATGGCACAGTGGTATGGCTACAGACAGTTTGTTCTTAGGTAAAGCCAAAAGACAATGTATGTTTTAACTAGATAGATAGCAAGTATCAAGCTTTGCTTTAGAATTTATTATGAGCCAAAAGTCAAGATCTCTTAAATTCATTGCTATCTGGTATAAAATATAGAGATGAGGCAGGATAGTCTAGGGCTTCTACACAGAGTATTGGGCGGGATTTAGCTCAGTTTGTAGAACATTTCTCTGCAGTGTCTGAGGTCTGAAGTTCAATTCCCAGCACCCCAAAAACAGGAGCAGAACATGGCAATCCACTCCCGTGGCAATCCCGAAACAATCAGCCATTGAAAACCCTATAAGGGTCACTGTGAGTTGGACATGACTTGACAGCACCTAACAACAGCAACAACACCACGGAATATTATTTTATCAGTCCTGAAACTAACAAAACATCCTGATGGTTTAAATGAGCAGGAGCAAATACTCTTGCAAATGTGCCACATGGTACAAAGTGGGCAACAGATCTAGATTCAAAGCTCGACTAACATACTTATTAATGAGTACTTGCTTATTTTTCCCCATATTTTAAATGATAAACAATGTATCTACATTCAAAGTTTTGCTGAAACTACTTATTAGTATTTGCTTATTATTTCTATTATTTTAGGTGTCTAAACCATGCTGAGTCCTAATGACAGCAGGCCTTAACCTCTATTTGCAGTATAGCAGGAGCTGCTATTTTTAGCTGCTTTACTCTAAGTCCCTAGACAGACTCAAAGATAATGGTCCACATTGGTATCTGTGATAAATCTCTGTTCTTTGAGATTTGTTTTCTGAATAGAGGTCTTTATTGCTGTTGAGATAATTTAAGTCAGTAATGCAAAAATATTCTAAACTCTTGGCTGATTCTGAAGCACAGAATTAGAATGCCCTGTACATAAGCAGTTTGGGAAGGAAGTAGAGCAAAAAGCAAAATCTCCAACTCTTCTACTTGGAAAGGCAAACTTCCACTTACCTATGTTTATATTCTCTGAAAGTATGTTATTAATGCTGCCTTTCAATGATGATCAGTCAGCCACATCTGTCATAACCCCAGCTTCCCAGCCAACCATTGTCTGAAACAGACAGTCTAGACACAGTTGTAAATCATGGCTTCTAACATGTTTGCCATAGAATTGTATTTTGTGCAATTAATTTTCCCTTAATTTCTGACCAGCATTTACAGCAGAATATGGCATATATTAATGGTTCTCCACTCACCTTCAACTTAATTAATAATTGGGAAAAGTTAAAATATCTTTCAGCTCCAAAAACAAAGGCAGTTATTTTAAAAGAAACAAAAATGCAATATTTTTGTAATTAAATAGGTAGAAAATAGAGGCTTGGATTTAGCTCAGTGGGTAGAGCACTGTGCTGCAGTCTCTGAGGTCCTGAGTTCAATTCCCAGCACCACAAAAATAGGAGAAGGGCCTGGCAATCCACTCCCAAGGCAATCCCGAAACAATCAGCCATTGAAAACCCTATGAAGGTCGCTATGAGTCGGATACCAACTCGAAGGCAGCTAACAACAACAACAACAAGGTAGAAAATGCACAGGAAACTAGAGATAATAGATAGCCAACTAGTATATAAGATAGCCAAGATAACAAAACTTAAAAATACATAATTTATTTCTGGAGAAGGTTAAAAATTATTGAAATACATTAGATAAAACAATTTAAAAACAGAAAGAAGTATCATTTTTTTAGTGTAGTGAGACTCAGTGTCATAATGGTACCAATTCTCCCTAAATTGTCATAAACAATAGAACCAATATAATTCCAAACAAAATATTAACACATTTTAATTAAATTTGACCAGCTCCTTTTAACATTTATATAATACAAAATCAGCAGAATGGGCAAAATATCTGCAAATTATTCATCTGGCAAGGGATTAATATCCAGAATATATATAAGGAACTCAAAAGCAAAAAAGTAATAAAGGTAAAATGTTGTTATTAGGTCCCCTCAAGTTGGTGTCTGATGTACAACAGATGAAACACTGTTGTTAGTACTTCTCTACTATTCATAGGGTTTTCAATGGCAGATTGATTTTTGGAAGTGGGTTGCTAGGTCCTTCCCCCAAGCCTACAGTATCCGGTGTTTCTAGGCAGTCTCCCACCCTAGTACTAACCAGGCCCAACCCTGCTTAGCTTCTGAGATATGACAGGATAGGATGCCACAGTGCTATGGCTTCAGGCAAAATAAAAATAATTCAATTAAAATTGGCAAATGTTCTGAAACATATTTCTCAAAAGAAAGTAGACCAACAGGTATATGGAAAAATGTTCAATATCTAAACACAAATCAAAGCCACAGTGAGTTGTCACTTCACTCCAGTTAAAATGTCAATTAACAAAGGACAAAAAAATAACAAATGCTGGTGTAGATGCAAAGAAAAGGTGCCACAATCCAGCTACAGCCTAGGATCCAGGGTTTCCCGAAGGCAGGTTGAGGAGTCGGCAGTTGGGTAACAGACACAGTAGCTCGGAGACTATGTGAATCTGTTCCGTTTATTTTTTAGAAAGCTCAAAGTCTTATACAATTTTTAAGGCTTAGGTCATGCAAACAGTAAGAATAGCACATACAGTTATGCATGAAACAAAGTTTCACAAGCACCTGTTAATCATAACAACCCATAGTTCAAAACACAAACTTTATTATCTCCAGACACCAAGTACTTGGAAGGTTTCTTTCTTTTTAGGCTTTTTATAAATGATAAACTATAATAGGGTATTCGAACTCTATCCTTAGTGAACAAAAGCCTTTACTCTTTTTCTCTAACTGGGAAGCAAGGTCTGTAGATAAGCACCTCTCCATGTTGTATATCCACTCTTTTCCCCAGCTGGGAGCCAAGGTCGGCCTTTGGACAGATAAGTACCTCCATGTTAAATTGTCAAGGAGGTTTTTGTGCTGTGGCAACAGGCCTGTGTATTCTTTTGATTGTTTTGTACTTTCTCTGTAAACCTTAGCTATCTTAGGTGGGGCCACTTTAGTCCAAGTAGGGGCTAACAACTCAGCCTGCTGCAGCTGAAGCATAAATTACTTAACACTTGAGTTCCAGGGTGGAAATTGCTGATCAGGTTCAACTAGAATAATATCCATATATCCCTTACAATTGGTGGTCATTACTTCTAATTCACTTACAAATTCCCCCAGTCATGTCATTCTTTCAGCATTTGTTTCATTAGAGTTTAATACAACATTAGTTATGAATATTAGTCCTAAACATAAAGTAATCATAATAATTAGAAGCAGTAATCCTATTCCTAGAAAGCAAAAAGCACATTTTCCTTTTCTCCATCTCCATCCATTTCTTGGAGGATGAGTTTCTTAAACCCCTCTTCCCCATATCCAGACCTTGTCTGACAATATGGTTAGAAATGGCTGTGGCAAAAAGGGAACTCTTATATACTGTTGCTGTGAATGTAAATTAGTATAGCCACCATGGAAAACAGGATGGAAATTCCTTAGAAAACTAAAACTAGACAACAATATGATCCAGTAATACCACTACTGAGTATGTATCCAAAAGAAATAGTAGCAGCATATGGAAAAGATTCCCATATTTGCATTTTTATTACAGCACTATTCATAATGGGCAAGATATAAAATCAAACTAGATGCCCATGAATGATAGATGAATGGATAAAAGAAATGTGGCATATCTGTGTGTGTGCATATACATATGTATCTATCTATCTATTTATAGATAGATAGATAGATAGATAGATAGATAGATAGCATATATATATATATATGTATGTATGTATGTATGTATGTATGTATGTATGTATATGCACACCCACAATAGAGTACTATCTGGCCATAAAGAATGAAATTCTGTTATTTGCAGCAACATGGATGGAACTGGAAGACATCGTGTTAAGTGAAATAAACCAGGGATAGAAAGACAAAAGACAAACACCCACATGTTCTCAATCACTCATGGAAACTAAGAAATCAATCCCACAGAAAATAGTAGAATAGTGCTCATTAGAGACTGAGACAGGAAGGGAAGAGATAGGACAGAGAGAAGTTACATAAGGGGCCCTAAACCCTTTTCCTTTCAGCCAGCTGGACACTTGGGCTGCATAGACATCTATCCTTTCCTCTCCCTGTACTATAAATACAGAGCCCCTTAGTTTGGTCAGGTTTTCAGTACATCATTTCACACACAGTCAATCTCCTGACAGTGCAAAAATGACCCGAATACCAGTGACAACCACTTGGGGACTATAACTCTTAAAACCTGTTGCAGACTTCAGGTTACTTCAATATGGCAGACAGAGATAAAAGATACCATTATCTGACCAAAACTACTAACAAATAATGGATAACAAAAAACAAACATTTAAAATGCACAATCCACCAGGCATGGTGGCGCACACCTGTAATCCCAGCGGCTCAGGAGGCGGAGCCAGGAGGATCGCAAGTTTGATTGAGACCAGAGGCAGTCTGTGTAATTTAGTGAGACCCTATCTCACTCAAAAAAGTAAAAAAAAAAAAAAAAAAAAAAAAAAAAAAAAAAAAAAAAAAAAAAAAAAAAAAAAAAAAAAAAAAAAAAAAAAAAAAAAAAAAAAAAAAAAAGGACTGGGGTGCAGCTCAGTGGTCCAGCATTTGCAAAAGATGCAAGTGCAAGGCCCTGGGTTCAACCCCCAGCAGGACCACCAAAAAAAAAAAAAAAAAGCACAATCCAAAGAGATAATAATATAAAGAGGGCCCTCTCTCCAAAGAATTAAGCAAGATGAGGAAGGTGGTCAATGAGTGAGAGATCTCTGCCAAAACTTCCAGGACACTGATTCTGCAAAGCCAGTTGAACCAGCTGCCTCCTTTCCTAAAGTCATCCAACCCAAGGCTTACATGAGAACATAAATTAGTAGCAGACTTCCAGATCCCTGCAGATGTAGGCATCTTCTCTGGAAGGTCTGACCCAGTGCCGAGGTCAGAATATAGACATAGCCACAGTTGGCCCAGGTCTGTGCCTGCAACTTGTTGGCCAGGTACAGCCTCTCTACTGCCCTAGGCATCGGCACAGTAGGTGTGGATACCACCACATTCCCATAGGACTATTGAAAAATAGAAACCTAGATTTGTCTTCATCTCAGAGGCACAAAGTGGAAAAAAGATCATTTATCTCAGAAAATATAAAAGAAGTTGGATTACTTTGTCAGGATTTTTATTTCAAAACTGCCAGATTGATTCTTTATACATGCCTATATCTAGGCATAAGTTTTAGCAATCTTATTTGGAAAGAAATGATACTTAGAAAAAAAATCTGTGTCTCTTGAAATTGCTATAGAAATGAAGCTGTGCTTCATTTCAAACCCTGCTACTTTTGCAACTCATTGATTTCCAACTCAAAAATACTGTGCATATTTTAGTTAAGATTCTTCCAATTGCAAGTGACAGAAAACCCAATTCAAACTGGCATGCATATACAGAGGAACTTCTTAAAAGAAAAACACTGAAAAATCTAGTTGGGATTTTTCTTAAAAAAGGGTTGAAAATTCTCTCAAACTTGGCCTCTCCCATGATTTTTATTCTACTATTCTCCATGTGATCTTCATTCTCGTGGTTCTTAATTCTGACAAAATATCTATACTCACTCCTGAACCAATCACTGTGGCTGTGGGAATATAACGTTCTCATCGGTCACATTCTTAGTCACATATCCACCCATGAAGCATAGGGGACAGGTTTTCCCAGCAGAAAAACGGAGTGATTTTTATCAAAAGTAGTGAGTAGGTGCTGCTTGACTGAAACAATAGATACTCACTGCGGTTATAAATGCAATTAAAGAATAATGATAATTAACACACTTGAGTTTCATATACAAATTCAGGAATACCTGAAATCAATTTTTAGTTTGAGTTCATTTAACTTGCATTACAAATTTTAAAAATTTAAAAACCTATATTGACAGAAAGTTTCTAGGCACTTCCCAATTGATTTTGTAAAATGAATAGGACAAACAAATGAAATCTCACAGGCTTTATGAACAATTTATTGTGGGTGTTTTAGTGAAGATGAACAAAGGAGGCATTATAAAGCAAGTATACAAATTCAACTTGATCCCAGAATTCTGATTTTGAAAAACAAAAGTAAAAAAGTCAGTACTAGTGTAATATTCCTCTCTGATCTATGTTGTCTTTGTTTTTTTACATTAAAATTTTATATGTGGCTCCTAAGAGAGTTAAAGTAATTAGAGATGAAAAATCTTTAATTCTCAATGATTTATACTCCCTCCCATCTCTGCAGGATTTCATAGGGAACTACTTTGACATACCATCCGCTGTAAATTACTTTAATGACTTCTCTACCGCATTTAATTCCTCCCTATGAAAGTGATTTAGTTCCTTAATTTGTGCAACACCTGAACACATAAACATCAATACCATTCAGAGATCTAGAAGAATGTTATTTGCTATAGTACTTAAAAGTAAATTAAATTTCTCTCCAAAAAATATTAGTCATTTCAACATTCATCTCTATGTATTCAAATAGTTTCAATTAGATTAATAACACTGAAATCTTTGCAGACATTTTTATAGGTAAGAATCTTATTACACATGAAAATAACTATTACCAAAATAATACTATTTCAAGTACCCTGATTTCTCACATATCTGAGAATTAAGGCTAACATTAAGTATTTTTGTGTTCAGAGAGTACTATATTTTCTAAAGGCATTTGAATGCACTAACAGTATGAGTTGATTTTGAAAACATTAACTGATGAGCATTTTATTACAAATTTAAAGTCTATTCAAAATGTATATTCCCCTTAAAGTGACAGAAACGCTTATCTATCACACTGGATACATTACCTTTATCAGGGAAAATTTCAGTAATTCTAGTTTTAAGACTTTCAAGAGTTTAGGCTATGTTTAAGAAAAAGAGTGATAGGTAAATATACTTTAATAAAAATGACAATGTATGTTTGTGCATTGAAGAAATTGAGTCTTTTTTCTTATAACTCATACTATCAGTCTTTGCTGTTACTTTCCTACCCTAATTTTCTCATTATCTCACACAAAACTCAGTAGATCAGAAAAACATTTTTTACTTAAAACTGTCTTACATTTGCAGAATGTTAAGATACACATATGAACATACATGCACACACTAATATATAAATGTCATAAGTTTATTGCGTTAGAGTTGTATGATAGTCTAAGATAGGAAGGATTTAGTGAAATGGCAACTAAAAATAGAATTTATTAGCAAATTATATATACATATATATAAATGCTCAATAAAAGATTCTGGAAACACTGGCTATGAAATAAAACTGTAAAAAATAAAAAACTTTGAACACAATATATAGCCTTGAACATAAATATAGGAAAAAGAGTAAATTGCAATCTATTCTAGTTAAAAAATTATACTTACTAGGTAAATTATGACACTAGTAAATTCACATTGGGAAACTAGCTAGTTGGGAGAAAAGAGGCATAAAATAGTCAAGGAACAATTACTCATTAAATTATTCTTTGATGTCAAGAAAAAAGTCTTTAAAAATCAAATTCTTGCCTTATAAGATTTTAAAAAAAGAAGTTGAACACCTGAAGGAAAGCAATATAAGCACTCTAGAAAGCCTCTTTATACTGCTATAACCCACTCCCCAAGCACCTCTGTCTTCACATACCATCTGTTGCTCTGAACAGCATTCTCAACCAGCCCTGCTGAGCACAAAGAGTACATATTCTGCATTCTCTGTCCAGAACTTTTCTTGTCATTTTTCATAGTTCTCTTGTCTGTGCTTCCAAGTACTTTATTCAAAATGTGTTTTACTGATAATAAATTAATCACAAGAATTTACACTAATGCACTTATTAGCATCCAACTAAGTCCTTTAAAAACTCATGACAACCCTATAAGATGCACTATTTAATTTAAAAATAGAATCTGAGCTCTATGGGAGTCCAGTAACTGACCATGGTCACAAAGTTGATATGTAAATGGGTGTCATGTTTATACACAGATCTTACTTCAGATCTGCCTTATTATTCTGCTTCCATTGACAATATTAACCCTGAGCACTCTGGGCCTGTTTAATCCATTTCCTGTATTTATTGGTGGGCTTTTGAGAAAAGATCACTTCTTATTCCTACTTTCACAACAGAAATTAATAAAGGCCCACACACATTGTAGACACTCAAATGTCTGCCAAACAAATAGATGAATAAATGAATGAATTCTTGCTAAACCACTGACCACTAAACTGTCTTGAGAAAACCTGTATGCCTGAGCATTCTACTTTGTTTTTTGCTGTGTGTGTGAGAGAGAGACAGACGGGGGGGGGAGGGGACATATATGTGCACATACACAGTCATGTACCACACAACAATTCAGTCAACCATGGTCCACATATACGATAGTGATTCTCTATAAGATTATAATGTCTAATGGTGTCTTAGCCATCTTATTTTATGTAAGTACATTCTGTGATGCTCACACAACAAAATGGCCTGATGCATTTTTCATAGTATATTGCTATTATTTAGCAAGGCATGGCTATATTTATACATATAAATATATGTCAGTGTTAATAAAAATAAATCGAGTCAGATATGGTGGTGTGCACCTGTAATCCCAGCAAATGGAAGGTGGATACAGGAGGAATGAGAATTCAAGGCCAACTTTTCTCAAAAAAATAAAAATAAAGAGAGAGAGAGAGAGAGAGAGAGGGAGGGAGGGAGAAAGGGAGGGAGGGAGGGAAAGAAAGAAAGAAAAGAAAGGGAGAGAGATTTATCAAATTCACAATCAAGGAAATTTTATGGGTTTTTTTTTAGCCTTCCAAATTCAATCTGTAAATCCTTTTAAAGTGCCTTTCTATTGAACTTCTTCAAAAGAAGAATTTTTCTTTTGATGGGAAATCTACATTTCATCATAAAGATGAAACACAATGTGTTCAATTTATTCTACCTTCTAAGAGTTTCCTAATACTTGTCCAGTAGAAAAGATATATTCCTAAAGAAAATATATTTTAGGCACGAGATACTAGAACTATACTAAACCACAAAGAATAAAAACTGAAACTTCCTTTTCCACTGTACTAATGACATAATTTACACATGTTCCATTATCCCTGAACTCCTGTTCCAGAGTCCATGAGGGTAGAACAATTAAAGAACTTTGATATCTGAAATAAAGTCAGCTTCTTAAATGAAAGTTTAGACCATGAGGTATTCAACAAAGTTTTCATTATTTGAAAAACACAACATTGAACTCAAATAGCATCTTTATGTCTAATAGAAAACTATTTCTAGTAACTACTTTTGTAATTATATCTTTAAAACATCAGTATCTATGGTAGAGATGGAATCCATAGTTCAGCTATAGTATTGGTCTGTAACTTCTACTAACTACCTCTGAGGTAGTGGTTCTTGACAGTTTGGAAACCCAAACTCCTTTGAGTATCTGATGCAAGCCATGGATTCCAGAAACACACACATACACACATATTCACAAAGGTACACACACACACACACACTCACACACACATACATACACACACATATATGGTTTGTTGTTGTTAGGTGCCATTGAGTCAAGACTGATTCATAGTAACTCCATGTACAGCAGAATGAAACACTCCTCGATTCTGTGCCAGGCATATGATCTTATTTATGGTTAAGACCATTGTTTCAGACACTGTGTCAATCCATCTGATGGAAGCTTTTCCTTTTATTCATTGACCTGTCACTCTCCGAAACATGATGTCCTTCTCCAGGGATTGGCCCCTCCTGACAACATGTCCAAAGTACAGAAGATGCAATCTAGCTATCCTAGCTTCCAAAGAGCACTCTGATTGCACTTCTTCTAGGTTGGATCTGTGGGTTCTTTTGGAAATACATGGTATACTCAATACTCATCTCCAGCACCATAATTCAAAAGCATCAATTCTTCCCATGTCTCCCTTGCTCAATGTCCAGCTTTCACAACCATATGATGTGACTGAAAATACCATGGCAGGAATCAAGCACACCTTTGTCTTCAATGTGACATCTTTACTTTTCAACACTTTAAAGAGATCTTTTACCACAGCTTTTCCCAATGTAATGTGTCTTTTGATTTCTTCACTGCTGCTTCCACAACTGTTGATTATAGAACCAAGTAAAGCAAAATCTTGGGCAACCTCAATTTTTCTCCATTTATCGTGAAGTAGCACACTGACCCCGATATAAGGATTTTTGTTTTGTTGATGTTGAGTCACAATCCATATTGAAGGCTATGTTCCTTGACCTTCATCAGTAAATGTTTCAAATCCTCTTCACTTACAGTAAGCAGAGTTGTGTCATTTGCATAACACAGGCTGTTACTGAGTCTTCTTCCAATCCTAATGCTACATTCTTCATAAAATCCAGCTTCTCAGATTATTTGCTCAGCATAGAAATTGAAGAGATATGGTAAAAAGATACAGCTCTGACATATATAGATTAATACCCAAAGTTTGCCCTCTATCTGGGGTTGGGTGCAGATGTCCTGAATCCTACTGATGGGCCCCACATGTTTCATAGACTTTCTCTCTTTATATACCTGTGCTCTGAAAAAATCTGAAGACTTTCTTCCACTTCAGTCCTTTTCTATGCAGAAGCCACTCTGAAATACAAGGACACAATGAAGACCAAAGGAAGATGCAAAAAAAAAAAAAAAAAGCCATTTCACCAAGTAGTAGAACCTTTAGTGGAAAGTGGTCTCAGTAGAATTAAATTTGGGCAAATGTTTACTTCTTTGTCTTACACTCTCTTCGGCAAGATTCAGTTGTTCAGTGGACACATATCAACTGAGATCCTACTCTGCCTGCCCTCTCCCCCACAATCTTGAAGGCTCTCCAGAGTCCAAGGAGGACACAGACATAAGGAGTGGATTGAACTGCAAATGAATGACTTTCTCTAGAAGAAAGTGTCCTTAAGAGGATTACATAGTCCAGGATATCTTGCCAGGTTGAGCAACCAAATAGTCTATAAAGCCCAAGTCTTCCAGCAATGGAGTATGTATGTCTCCATGTACTCATAATGTATAAATTCCAATGTGTCTAACAATTAGAAGATATGGAAGACTCTCTCTTAGAACACATCTCAACCACAACAATGATGACAACAATGACTTCAGCAAGTTTTCCATTCAAACATTTCATATAGTTCAAAATTGCATTTATTTATAAATGAAGGACATTCTAATACCATTTAAAACCATTTAAAACCTATCTGGTCCACATTCATGAGAAAATCTTTTCTATGCTATTTTAGGTATTTTGAAATTAGGCTATCTTTAAATATCTTTTGAAGGATATGCAACTTAGCAACAAAACTTAAATGTAACTCATTAAATTTGTATAACAATTAAAATTAGCTGGAAATTATTTGTATGTTATTAGGAATATTTCTTTCTCTTAAGATATTGAATGTTTAGTATATACACAGAAGAATTGTGAAATGATCTTTTCACTGAGGGGAAAGGAGATAGGCTACAGAGGAAGCTTGTTGTTGTTGTTGTTAGGTGCCGTTGAGTCGGTATCCAACTCATAGCGACCCTCTGTACAACAGGGGAAACACTATTGTCAGTGCTTCTCTGCTGTTCATAGGGTTTTCAATGGTAGATTGATTTTTGGGAGGGGGTTGCCAGGTCCTTCTCCCAAGCCTACAGCTTCTGGTGTTCCCAGGCGGTCTCCCATCCAGGTACTAACCAGGCCCGACCCTGCTTAGCTTCTGAGATCTGACAGGATCGGATGCCACAGTGCTACAGCTGCAGGCTACAGAGGAAGCTTAGAGATGACAAATCAGGTTTCCCAGTTGTTCATTTGCCTTGGTTCATGGTAGAAATTAATGTTAGGAAAATATGAAAGGCTCGGCACAGCTACAATCAGACATTTTAATGGCTCTACCTCAGAGACCAATGGTCTTAGTTGTGTATATACATACACCAAGGAAAGGGTCAAAGCCCTTGCAAAGCTCCATGCCCTTGAGTACTGTGGATAGTCAACTAGGAGAATTGTGTCTAGGGAAATGGGTGTAGATTTTGCTGAACAGGAACCTATTTTTAGATCTATTCATTTGCCTCTCTATATTCATTACAATTTTAACTCACATATGAGAACATTGTTTCCAAGGAAGCACTGATTAATGTCCTCTATGGACAAATAGAACAAAAATAAGTCTCATTCTGGATGATTAATTCTACTTTAGCCATGCTCAGGATGGGAGATAAACCCTGCTATGGACTGAAGCCTCATGAATAATAGCACACTCCTTTAGGCACACTTTGGGAGAAGAATTGCAAAGATAGGCTTAAGCAAATTAAGTTCAAATAAAAGTGATTTTTTTTCAGGGATCTGTTTTCTTTCCATAGCAAGGCCAAATTCCAAACATATTTTGAATATTTTTGCCATATTATGTGATAATAGAGTTTGGTCCAAGATAAAGAAATGTCATTTGATTTTAGCAGAAGGTGTAAGTAAACTGGATTTTATTAAATAATAATCAAACTGCATATCCATACTGTTTTTTGCTGATTAAAATCTGTACTTACTACCTCACATAATAAGCCTATTTCTGAAGCTTCATGGGATTCTCTAGCTTTGGCCTTACTAAATGTGTACATACTTTGCATACATAAGAAATTGAATTGAATTCAACTAATTGACTGCCTAATCTCGTGTCTGAAAAAACAGGCTTGGAATTAAGATGGAAATGGGAAATTCTAAGTCATGAGTACTTCTAACTAGCTGGAGAACTTTTGATAAACAGTTGAACCGATAGCTTCTTATTTTATTAAATAAGGGTAAGATCACTTGAGTCTCTGAGATAAGAGAAATAAAACTCTGTTTCCCATGCTGTACAAAAGAAGTTGTATTATAAATCAACACATTAGTAAAATATTAGAGATGTTCCATTTAAATTGTTGTTGTTGTTGTTGTTAGGTGCCGTCGAGTAGGTATCCAACTCATAGCGACCCTCATAGGGTTTTCAATGGCTGAGTGCTTCGGGATTGCCTGGCCCTTCTCCCATTTTTGCGGTGCTGGGAATTGAACTCGGGGCCTCAGAGACTGCAGCGCAGTGCTCTACCCACTGAGCTAAATCCCAGCCCACACTCCATTTAAATAGAATATTAAAATATACACTGGGCTCCAGTTGCCTCAAGAGAATTTTCTACTCAACTCTCTCTCTCTGCTAGAAACCAAGAAACTTAAACGAATTCTGTCCCATGATTCTTTGCAGGATCTTTTTTTTCTTTTCTTTCCTTTTTTTTTTTTTTTTTTTTTTTTTTTCTTTCCCCCAGTACTGGGGGTTGAACCCAGGGCTTCGCACCTGCATGCTCTGCAAGTGCTGGACCACTGAGCTGCACTCCCAGCCCATTTTTTACTTTTTGAGACAGGGTCTCACTAAGTTACGCAGACTGCCTCTGGTCTTGAACTTGCGATTCTCCTTCCTCTGCCTCCCGAGGCGCTGTATTACAGGTATGCACCACCACACCTGGCTGCAGGATCTTATGTTAAAATTTAAGGCAGAATATCTGGCTCCTGAAAGATGTTCTTTGTCCATTATCCTAAAACTAACAAGAAAATAGAACATGTGGGGAAAAAAGCCAACTACAGACCAGTATATTCAAAAGCAGATTCTGTCTTAATCTATATCTACTTCCTAACAGAAGAGAATCCCCAGATAAGTGGAGAAGGAAGGGATCTGCCTAGATGATAATTAATAATGACCATTCCTATAAGATTTGTTGGAGGGAATTCTTTTTACATTAAGCATTGGAAGCAGCCTTGTCTTTTCAATCACCACTGCAAGATATTGTCAAATGGGTTTCAACATTAGTAGAGAATCTAGTTTCCTTTGCTGTACCAGGTGATAAGTATATTTATTAAGATAGAAAAGAGGAAAGAAATTGAAGTTGAAAGAAAAGTCAGGTATCCCTGGATGCTCAAGGAAACCCAATGAGTTATCTTCTGATGTGTGGGAGAAAAGATTTATGTTCATTCTATCTCATCTGCATCAGTTATTTATTGCTGCATCACAAACTATTCCCAAAATTTATGAGTCTAAAACAATAAGAATGTATTATCACCAGCAATTTCTGATAGTAAAGAATCTGGGAGGAGTTTAGTTCGATGGTTCTGGCTCAGGTTTTCAGACCAGGTAGCAGTCAACTGGCCAGTGGGGCAGTAAACACCTCAAGACCTAACTGGTACTAGAGATGTTGCTTCCAAGTTCATCTGTATGGTTATTAGCAAACCTCACTGCCAGAGGTTTTAATTCCTTACTGATTGTGCCTCTAGATAGGGCTGCTGACAGCATAGTAGCCTACTTTCTCCAGAGAAAGACATCCAGGAGAGAGTGTTTTTGTGGTGGCATTCAAGATAGAAGCTGAAATATTTTTAATTCCATCTCAGAGGTGAATTACCACCATTTATGACCTAAATAATAAACCCACCATGGTACAATGTGGGAGGGGTCTACAGAAGAATATGACAACCAGGAACAGGGACCATGGGGGACCAGCTTAGAGGCTGACCACTACTCATCTAATTTATAAGAAAGCAGTGCTGGCCACCAAAAAAAAAAAGGGAGGGGGCTAGAAGCTCAGCCATTAAGTTCTCTGTCTTTCAATCAGTTTTGTCTATTTTATCCATAAGGTAAATATGTTTCCTCTCTAATTGTGAAGTCTGCATAACTGCACTGGCTAAGCTAGTTTGTCTTTTCCAACTGTCAATTCAAACTCACCAACCATAGAGTGCAGTGAGAAAAACAAGACACAATTTCTTTCAAAGTACTTGCCTTTCAGAGAACATTCTCTCTCTCTGGCATGCTACCATTCCCTGGACAACATGAAACTGTTTTCCTGGGAAAAATAGCTAGAGAAATGAAAACAAAACCTTCTTAAATTACTTAGAAGTAACGTCTGAAGGATAATTTAGTCAATGCTTTTCCCAGAAGAAAAGAAACACTTCCCATAGCAGGCTTGCACCTGGCTTCTCTCTGGCCAAGAAGAGACCTACCTCAACCTAAGAACAATTCTTCAGATCAACACTTGGAGCTGGAACTTCAGTAAGGTAACCTGATACTCTAAGAAATGGGGACTTTCTCTTTTCTTGAATATTTACATATGAGATAAACATGTAACATTCTGCATTGTACACTTTGTATTTTGATGAAGAAAGAAGAATAAAGCCATATGAATATCCCAGTAAATGGGGTACATTGCTATTCAAATGCTTGTCTACATCAGTGATATTAGAGGTGAATCTCACTTCCTCTCTCCCTCCTCTGCTGCACATTCTGATAAGCCTTCCTATGGGCTCTCTTCTTATCTCCTACATTAAGAATCACGACCAGATTGAGCCATGGTTAATGATGGGTGTTTTGTTAGTTAGTTTTTCATCATTGTGGCAAAACATATGAGGAAAACAACTTAAACTGGCTCATGGTTTCAGAGATTTCATCCCGTGATCACTTGGTTCTGCTGCTTCTGGGCCTATGTACAGTAAGGCAGAACATCATGGCAGGGATCACGTGGTGGAGGGAAGAGGCTCATCTCATGGCAGACAGGAAGCAGCACAGGACAAATATGGCATCCAAGAACATTCCCCCAGTACCTATTTCCTACAACTAGTCCCTATCTCCAAAAGTTCCCACCACCTCCCAATAAGACCATCAAATTATGAATCTGTTAATCAATCCATTGATGAAAGCAGAGACATCATTGTCAATCACTTCCCAAAAGCCTCACCTCTGAACACTGCATTGGGGCCCAATCCTTTAACACATGAGCCTTTGGGGGGAACATTTCACGTACAAACTATAAAATCATCCCTCTTAGGGTTTAAGCACACATAGCTCCCTCCATCAATCACTGGACTCAGTGATAAATATTTCCAGGACCTTATTATAGCTAATCTTGATCTAAAAAAGATCAATTGTGATTTATAAAGATTTATAAAATACAACCAAAATAACATGAACTAGTTGTGAAAGAAATAATATAGGGAAACTAACTCTATGGGACATAAAATTGAGAAAGGAATATAGTTGCTACAGATGGGCAACCGATTTGGCTCTAACCCTCCTAACAGCCTGCCAACGTGGAAAGGGAAACTTGGTTTCAATTCAATTTTCAAAAGAAAAATACTGACTAGGACAGTGACAACTATTTTTAAACAAAGATCAGACCCTGAGCTCCATATGAAGAGGACACTATCCAATGGAATTCATACAATAAAAAAAGATGATGTGGCACCGAACTGTTTCTTATACTGCCTTGAATGGAGCTCCATACAAATGAGCCTGCAGGATGATATGTGACAGAGACTGTGTTAACCTCATTTTCTCTTCCTACACACACAGAAACTCTATATGTCCTAGCCTCCTTTGAGATTATGTTGGAACCATATGACTGGATGCTAGCCAATGCTGGGTGTTCTGGACCTAGACATAAAACCTGTTTCATCTTCCACAGTGACTTTGTGGACCCTTGTTTAAGATGGCAATGACTTACAACAAAAGGAAACTATATCCTTGGCTCAGAGGAGTATTTCCGAGCATATCTACTTAATATGCATTAAACCATAACATGGGACTGGGGTTTAGCTCAGTTGGTAGAGTGCTGTGCTGCACTCTCTGAGGAACCAGGTTGGACCTCCAGCACCACAAAAAACAGAAGAGCATGGCTATCCACTCCTAGAAGCAATCCCCAAACAATCAGCCATTGAAAACCCTGTGAGAGTCACTATGAGTTGGACCCGATTGGATGGTACCTAACAACAACAGCAGACAATGACATGAGCAAGAAACAACCTTAGTATGTTCATTTCCCTACTAAAACATTAACATGATCAATATAGGGTCCACAATTCCAGTTCACTATAGATATGATTTTACAAAGGGAGTATAGTTTAGAATATCTAGACCAATAAGTAGACTCTAAATATTTCACAGTCTTCCCTTAATATTTTTTTCAACTGGTGTTAATAAGTCTTGGAGACAATGATAGTGGTGACATAATAATAACAACAATAGTAGCTAACACTTCAATAGCACTTACTATGTGCCAGGTACTATTCCAAGCCCTTTCAATATATTAACACATTGAATCCCTGAACTACATTCATTCATTTAATCTACCATTATATCTAATTTTCAGACAAGGAAGCCATAGAAGAGAGAAGCCAAATGACTTGTCCAAGGTCTTTCAGTAAGTGTTATCAAAATTAGATTCAGGGAGTATAACTCCAGAGTGGGTGCTCCTAACCTCTCCATTATGCTTTATTTCATTAAATAATCATAAGACTGATATTGTAATCTTGTTGTTGCTGTTGTTGTTGTTAGGTGCCGTTGAGTCAGTATCCGACTCATAGCAACCCTCATAGGGTTTTCAATGGCTGAGTGCTTTGGGATTGCCTTGGGAGTGGATTGCCAGGCCCTTCTCCCATTTTTGTGGTGCTGGGAATTGAACTCTCGGGGCCGCAGAGACTGCAGCACAGCACTCTACCCACTGAGCTAAATCCCAGCCCATTGTAATCTTAGAAGAACTATTAAATATTTCCAATTCTCTAAAGATCAAATTTTCAAAATGGATACCAGCTCCAGTATGGATGGTATCCTCCTGAAATAGCTGAGGAGCCTAATGAATCACTAATCTTAATTCCTGTCCAACCCAAGTTCAAAAAATTACCCTAGACAAAGCCAAGTTTGTCTTTTAAATGGAGTTTCCAATATAATACAACTGCATGATAGCTTATTGGGTTGGTATAACAACCTCTATAACTTACTTCAGGAAAACTTGACACAGACAATGTCATATTACGTATATGCTAGTTAGCTTCAGTTTTAACTTTAGGGGCATTAAGTTGCCCTAATGTAATGAAACACACTAAAACTTACTTTCTCAGAGCACAACAACCATGAAAATATATATATATATATATATATATATATATATATATATATATTCATATGTGATCCAGGCATTGACCATGCATTGCATCCCAGAAAAAAAAAATCAACATAATACAATAGGGTTCTGTGGCTAGTTTTCTTTGCTATAATTAATCTTTTAGAAAACAAACTTAACCTTCCTATTACCTCAAATATCACTTCTATTAGCTCCATGCAGTTTTTTACTAAAATATAAAATGATGATTTTTGTAGTTTCATGTAAAATTCTCTTCATTTACCTCAAATATACTGTAGACAATTGGGGAGACAATTTTTAACACCACTGATTCCAGCTCACTTTTCCACAGAGGAACAGGCTAAGGTCCAGACAGGCTAAGTGACTTGTGCCAGGCTCAATGCCCAGGTTCTCCCCTAGGCCCTTCCACAGCATCATTCTGTCCCATAAGTGGTTCCCAGGTGCACATTTGCCTGAAAAATATGCTCAGCCAAGAGGCAATGGTAACACATCACCATAACTTCTAAAGTATTCTTATCAGAAAGAAGAAGATGGAAAGGCCAAGAAACACATGAAAAAAGCTCAATATCCCTAGCCATTAGGGAAATGCAAATCAAAACAACACTTAGATTCCATCTCACTCCAGTAAGAATGGCCAAGATCAACAAAACAAATAAGAACAAATGCTGGCTAGGATGTGGAGAAAAAGGAACCCTTTCACACTGCTGATAGGATAGTAAAGTAGTTAAACCACTTTGTAAATCAATATGGAGATACCTTAGAAAACTAATAGAACTTTATATGACCCAGCTATACCACTCCTGAGGATATACCCAAAGGATGATAAGTCATCACACCACAGGGACACCTCCATTTCCATATTTAATGTAGCACTCTTCACAAACACAAGGGTATGGAAGCAACCAAGATGTCCATCAACAGAAGAATGGATTTAAAAAGTTGTGATACATATACACAATAGATACTCAACAGTGAAAAAGAATGAAATAATGTCATTTTCAGCAAAATGTATGAAACTGGAGAATATAATCCTAAGCAAATGAACCCAGACCCCAAAAGAGAAATACTATATATTCTCACTCATAACTGGGAGCTAAATCTAACTTAGAGAAAGAAAAAAAAACTATACATATGTAGATGTATAAAAAGAAACTATCAAGATTATCTAAGAAAGGAAAACATAAGCAGAGTAGAAAGAAGGGGGAGGATTCTAGTGGGGGAGAGCAAAGATTGTGGAAGCAGGGATGAAGAGGTAAAATAATAGAGAGGGCTAAAGCGGGAGAGGACAATCTCAAATTTTATGATGCAAGTACACGAATACTTGAGAAGAAACAGTGGAATATAACCCATACTTGCATATGATTTTTACCACATATTAATCAAAGGATTCTATAAATTATGTAAGTTGATGAAAATGTAACCAAAAATATTGTAATAGGTGCACAATGGGAATAGAAAAAGCCTTATTACTCTGTGCCCCACTAACATTTATCAATAAAAACTAAAAAACTAAAAAATAATAATAAAGTATTCTTACCATAGTAAAATGAACTGAAGCAGTTTCAGTTGAGGGGGGAAATGTTTGGGCTACAATCACACAACAATTGAATTCTGAGAGGGAAACGGAAGGGCAAAGTCTTCTTCCAACATGTCCTTTGCTACCAAATGGCACAAGAGAATTCTTGGATGCCAGCCTTGTCATCTCAGGGGCTGCCGTACTCATCACAGATTATTCAGATATTCCAGGTTTGCCAGCAACATGCTTGGAAAACATCCCACATTTGGAGCTGCCTTGTCTGCCACCAGGTAGCCCGAGGCAGTGCTCTCCCAAATGTCCACTCAGCCTTTGTGAGGCCCTTTAATAATACCCCAGTTGCTCCCAAACATTTCCATAATTCAGCTATTTAGAAGGCTATTAGTGGGGCTGGGATTTAGCTCAGTTGTAGAGCGCTGCACTGTAGTCTCTGAGGTCCTGAGTTTGATTCCCAGCACCACAAAAACGGGAGAAGGACCTGGCAATCCACTCCCAAGGCAATCCCGAAACAGTCAGCCATTGAAAACCCTATGAGGGTCGCTATGAGTCGGACACCAACTAGATGGCACCTAACAACAACAACAACACAGAAGGCTATTCTGACACCCAACAGCAGATCAAAAATCAGCTTTGTAAAGAAGGAACAAGTAAACAGTATCCAATAAAACTCCTGTTTCTGAGTTTGGGAAATTTTGCCTGAAGAAAATAAAAATCGTTTGAGTGCACGGAAAAGTTTTTAAAAAAGGAAAAAAAAATCTTTCCAGAACATAGGTGGTAGACCCAAAAGCCTCAAGGGTTGAAAAGAAAAATACACATTCATTACCATGATATGTTCTATTAAGCACACAGAAGTATTATTTTTAAATGTTTGTTTAAGTCAGAGAAAAAGGTTGGTGATTTAAAAATAGTTTTCCACATGAATTTCTCAAACAACTATAGTAATATTTTTTAAAGTATAAGACCACTTGAACCCTCTTGAGTACATATAGATCACTAAGATTCTAATTTAATTGGACTGTATAAAAGCACCCCCACATGTCTGTCAGCTTGTCCTGTTGTGGGGCTCATATACTGTTGTGATGCTGAAAGCTATGTCACCAGTACTTCAAATGGCAGCAGTACCACCCATGGTAGACAGATTTCAGCTAAGCTTCCAAAGTAAAACAGACTCGGGAGAAGGGTCTGGCAGCCCACTCCCAGAACAATTAGCCATTGAAAACCCTATGAATAGCAGAGAAGCATTGTCAAATATAGTGCCTGAAAATGAGCCCCAACAGGCTGGAAAACATTCAAGAGATGACTGGGGAAGAGTTGTGTCTTCAAGGTAGAGTTGACTTTAATGGCAGGAATGGAATAAAGCCTCTGGGATCTCCTTTTGCTGGTGCAGTGTGACTCAACATGAGAAGAAACACAGTAGCTGTAACAATGGGTTCAAACATAAAAAAATCAGGTGCATGGCACAGTGTCAGGTAGTATTTCATTCTGTTGTATATAGGGTTGCTATGAGTTGGACCTGACTTTATGGTATTTAACAACAACAACAACAATATAAAGCATAAAGTATGAAGTTTATCCCAAGAGAAATGAATCTGGGGTCACTTATGGACTGCATGCTTTAGACTCACCAAATTCCTGTGTTGAACCACTAACTCCCTATGATATGGTCTTTGGAGGAAGTGCCTTTGGTAGTAATTAGGTTAGGATGAGTTCATGAGGGTGGGGTACTCATGAGACTGGTACCCATATAGGAAGAGATATGACAGTTTGCATTCTCTCCTATCTCCTCATCCCCTCTCTTGTCCTCTCTCTTCTTTTTTCCCCTCTCCGTCCCTCCCCCCGACTCTTCTCAGTCTCTCTTGCTCTCACTCTCTACCATGTGAGGACACAGTACAAAGGGCAGCCATGTGCAAGCCAAGAGGCAGTCCTCACCAGAACCTGATCATGTAGACACCCTGTTCTCAGGTGCTCCAGCCTCCAGAACCATGAGAAATAAGTGTCTGTTGAAGTTCACTAGTCCACAATATTTTGTTACACCAGTCCAAGCTAAGAAAACAGTTTTCTGTATCAGTCATCAAGTCAACATAAAAGGGTCCAGGGTAGACAGTGTGAGAGATGATTCCAGAGGGAATTATAGAATGTCCTCCTCAGAAATTTGTAGTAATTTTATTCAAACCTGGTATATGAACAGCCAATGCAATTTCTCTTGGCTATAACCATGTCCACATTTAAATGGTTCTCCTTAGCTGTTAACTAGAGTCAGTGGTTGACACTGGAAAATGGAAAAGTCTGCACATCCTTTCTAGATACAGAATCACAAAACATTTTTAACATTTGTTTGTTCTAACTCTTGACATATTGAGTAACTTGATAAAATTTAATATTACCAATCTTGACAAGGTTTGATTTGTATATGCACAGTAATTACTCACCTCAAGGTGTATTTATGTCTATGGAAGATATACATCAGCTTTCCCTCCTTCCCTGAAAACCCACATTTTTACCTCCCTAGTTTTTTCCCTCCTTTCTCAGTGGATGTGTACTTTCTTTTACCCACAGCTGACCTTCTACTTATTTCCCAAGACCATTACCCCATATTAACCACCTTTTTTTCTCTTCTCTGTTTACCCTGCTAATTCTGTTTAATGAGCTTCTCAACAGGATCACATACTTTCCATTAAAATCAAAACACTCCAACCTCACCCCCAACCTCAGGTCATCCCTATGCACAAGTCCTCTTTCTCTTCCCTTCCTTTTGAAACTAAACTTCTTGAAAATGGTTTTCACCCCCTCCTGTGTTATCACTAGTCCCTCCTTAAGTCATTTTAAATTGGCTGCTGCTCCTGCTATGATCACTAACACTGTCACCAAAAACATTTAGGCATTTTGCCTTTCATGATGTCTCCACCTCACTCAGAACCTTGTACATATAACCCTTCACTCACTGAATCTCTTCTGAGAATCTTTCCTCCCTTGACTTCTGGTTCAGCCCCCCATCCATGCTCTTTCTTGCCCCCAAGTCACAGCTTCTTCCTTGTTCTCATGCCTTATTTTCTAATGTAGTAATTAAGCTTGTTGATTCTGGATTCAGGTCACTTGAGTTTGAATCCCAACTCTTCCACTTAACCAGCTCCATGACCTTAGCAAGTTACTTCCCTGAGGTTCTGTTTTCTCCCCTATAAAACAACTATAAGAGAAGTAACTCCTTTTAGCATGCAGTTGAAATTAAATAAAATAATGCATATAAGTCTCTTGGCACAGCAACCACTACATGGTAGGTACTCACTAAAAATCAGCTGTTATATGTGATTAAATATCTATGTTTATGTTCCTCATGGCATCATTCCTGGTCCTCCACCTTTAGCCCTCTCTGTAGATAATATCAGCAAAATCCAGATATCATCTGTGTCTAAGCTGGTCATTACTGCACAACAACACTAATATTTATACTTCTCATTCTAGGAGGAATTGGCTTAATAATGCTTATGGAACTTTTACTCATGTGTAACACACAGGTAAACAGCAAACTCCATATGAATCACACAGAATATATAGTACCCCTACCTATACTCCATTCTCAGTATACAGATCACCAGTTCTCATCCACCCCACCATTACAAGAGATGTCAGAGTTCATTAGTTTCCAAATCCTGGTGCTTCTATTACTTAAATATTTCCAAAATATCTCTCAAATATTTCCCATAATTTCCATCCCCATTATCACCACCTTATTTACCTCAGTAAACTTATACCCTGTAAATATTTGTTCCTCTATCCACCTTCCAGCCATAGCCCTGTAGCATCCGATCCTGTCAGATCTCCAAAGCTAAGCAGGGTCAGGCCTGGTTAGTACTTGGATGGGAGACCTCCTGGGAACACCAGGTGCTGTAGGCTTGGGAGACGGACCCAGAAACTCACTCCCAAAAATCAATCTGCCATTGAAAACCCTGTGAACAGCAGAGAATCACGGACAATAGTGTTTCACCTGTTGTATGTAGGGTCGCTATGAGTCGGATACTGACTCGATGGCACCTAACAACAACCACCGCCTTCCACTGCTACCATAGTAGTATTTCTAAAAAATCAAATTATAATGTTTCTTTCTACATCTAAAATTATTCAGTGATTACTGATGTAGGAAAAGTTTGATTCCTTGACTTAGGACAGAATAGATGTGTCTTTCCCCAACCCTCCAAAAGGACCCCACTACTACTACTCCACAAGCACTTATCAGCTGCCTATTTCACAGCACCTTAAGCCACTGTTGCTATGACTTCTGCCTCTACATAACTCTCAGGTATTCTTTAAGATTCAAGGCATGGCATCTCCTTTAGTAATTATCCTTTGGCAACTTTCCTCCTAATGCTGAGGGAGCCAATCTTCCTCAGTGAGCCAAAAACCCACTATGCTTAATGATCACACGCAATATTTTTTTAATTTTCAGACTCTGTAAGAAAAATTCAAGTTTGATTTCCTAAAACCTAGGACTTAGCACATGAAAGATGGTTAATACATGCATGTTAGTGAACAAATACACGACTCTCATAATTCTCTTGAGGAGTACACCAGACAAGTATAACTAATCCCATTTTGTAGAAGAAAAAGGCAAGAGGTTAAAGCCCAAGAATTCAATGACTTAGAAAAAAGTAATGTTTATTTCTTGTTCCCATTATATATCCAACAAAAGAACAGAGGACTCTGCCCACACTAATCTTTCATTCCTGGAATATTTAGTCCAATCAGAAGGATTTATTTGGTGCCATATCTTTTAATGTACACCAAAGAACATATTTTCATCCTATTTAGAAGATGCAATGATAAATGTATTGGCCATGCACTTAAGTTTAGTCAGCCTTTGTTGACCAAAAGCTTTCTCAATTTTATTTTTATTCTTTAATTTTAGAAGTTTCCTCTTCAAACCCTACAAATTTTTGAATATATGGACTCTCTTTTCCTTTTATTGATACTCACAAATTCTTATTTTAATTCATCTTCCTTGAAGTACTTATCAAAGTAAGCAGCAAATAATACACATTAACATTTTATTTTTTACCTCTTTCTTTAGAAATACAAGTTACTAGACTCTTAACTCTCTTACAAATCACCACAGGAGACAGTTTACCATTTCTGTACTTTCTAATAATAATTTTCAGCAAACCATTCTCCAGCCAAAAGGCCAATGCCATGTTACAGGCTTTAATGCAGCAATCCCCTACTCAACATGCAATTCCTATTTCTACCAGTGTGGGATGTGTTAGCTGCAGAAAGAAATAGGCTTAAAATTGCTGCTTTAAGTTTTGTTCTTATATATTCACGTGGGTCAGGAAGTGTTAAGCTCTATTCATCAGTTATTCAGGGACCCAAGCTATCCAAGTTTTGTCTTAACACATACTTCCGAAGTAACTCTGGCAGAGGTAGAAACACAGTGAATAGAATGTTCCTTTTATTTTATTTTATTTTGTGGTACTTGGGGGTTGAACTCAGGACTTGCATATACTTTACAAATGCTCCCACTGCACTGTACCCTCAGGCCATGTTTTTATTTTTTTTATTTTGAGATGGGGTCTCCCTAAGTTATTCAGGCTGCCTCTAGCCTCAAACTTTAAATCATTCTGTTCCTGAGTCCCTGAAATTAAAGGTGTGTGCCACTGTACTCCAGCCCCATTTGTCTGTCAGTTTGCCATACTGTGGGGGCTTACATGTTGCCGTGATGCTGAGAGCTATACCACTGGTATCTCAGATACCAGCAGGGCCATCCATGATAAACAGATTTCAGCTGAGCTTGTAGACTAACATAGACTAGGGAGAAGGACTTGGCAGCCCATTCCCAAAACAATTAGCCATTGAAAAACCTATGAATAGTAGAGAAATACTGTCAGATATAGTGGCAGAAAATGAGCCCCTCAGGTTAGAAGGCGCTCAAAAGACAACTGGGGAAGAGTTGCTTCCTGAAAGTAGGGTCAGCCTTAATGATGGCAATGGAGCAAAGCCCTGGGACCTCCATTTGTTGATGTGGCATGACTCAAAATGCAAAGGAACAACTGTAAATTCCCACTAATTGGACCATGGAATGTACGTAGTATGAATGTAGGAAAATTAGAAATCATCAAAGGGGAAATGGAATGCATAAACATTGAAATAGGCATCAGTGAGCTAAAATGGACTGGTATTGGCCATTTTGAATCAGATAATCATATGGTCTACCTTGCTGGAAATGACAAATTAAAAAGAAATGAGGTTGCACTCATAATTTTAAAAGGCATCTCAAGATCTGTCTTGAAGTACAATGCTGCCAGTAATAGAATATCCATATGCCTACAAGGAAAGTCAATTAATATAACTATTATTCAAATTTACACACCCACTACTAGGGTTACATATGAAAATATGGAGGATTTTTACCATTTCCTGCGGTCTAAAAATGATCAAACATGCAATCAGGATGTACTGATAATTACTGGTGACTGGAATGCAAAAGTTGGAAACAAAAAAGAAGGCTCAATAGTAAGAAAATATGGCCTTGGTGACAAAAGCAATGCTTGAGATAACCGGATAGAATTTTGTCAGACCATTAACTTTTTTACTGCAAACACATCTTTTCACCAATATAAATAGCAACTATACACATGGAACTCACCAGATAGAACATGGAGGAATCAAATACACTACATTTGTGGAAAGTGAGGACAGGAGAGCTAAATTTCAGAGGTCAGAACAAGACCAGGTGCTGAATGTGGATCAGACCATCAATTGCTCATTTGCAAGTTGAAACTGAAATTGAAGAAAATTAGAATAAGTGTTTGTGAGTCAAAGTATGACTTTCAGTACATCCCACCTGAGTTCAGAAACCATCTCAAGAACAGATTTCATGTGTTAGACACTAATGATCAAAGACCAGATGAGTTGTGGCAAAACATCAAAGACATCATTCATGAGGAAAGCAAAAGTTATTTAAAAAGACAGGAAAAAAAAGAAAAGACGAAATTGCATGTCAAAAGAGACTCTGAAACTTGCTGTCAAATAATGAGTAGCTAAAGTAAAAGGAAGACAAAGTTAAAAAACTAACCAGAAGAGTCTAAAGGGCAACTCAAGAAAATAAAATCAAATATGGAGATAGAAAACCAAAAAGGAAGAACACACTCTGTTTTTCTCAAGCTTAAATAATTGAAGAAGAAAAAAATCAATCATCAACTGGCAATAGTGAAGGATTCTACAGAGAAATCAATAAATGATGCAGGAAACATCAAAAGAAGATGGAAGGAATACATAGAGTCATTATACCAAAAAGAATTGGTGGATGACCAACCATTTCAAGAGGTTGCATATGATCAGGAACAAATGGTACTGAAGGAAGAAGTAGAAGCTGTCTTGAAGGCACTGGTGAAGCACAAGGCTTCAAGAATTGATGAAATACCAGTCAAGATGTTTCAACAAATGAATGCAGCAATGGAGGCGCTCACTTGTCTATGTCAAGAGATTTAGAAAATAGCTACCTGGCCAATTGATTGGAAGAGATCCATATTTGTGCTTATTCCCATGAAAGAGGAACCTACTGAATGCAGAAATTATCCAACAACATCATTAATATCACATGCAAGTAAAATTTTGTTAAAGATCATTCAAAAGCAACTGCAACAGTGTATTGACAGGAAACTGCAGGAAAATCAAGCTGGATTTAGAAGAGGGCAGGGAACCAGGGAAATCAGTTGCTGATGTCAGATGGATTTTGGGCAAAAGCAGAGAATAGCAGAAAGATGTCTATGTTTTATTGACTTTGCACAGGTATTTGACTGTGTGGATCACAACAGATTATGGATAGCATTGTGAAGAATGGGACTACTAGAACACTTAATTGTACTCATGAGGAATATATACATGGACCAGGAGGCAGTTGTTTGAACAGAACAATGAAACAGTGCCTGGTTTAAGGTCAGGAAAGATGTGCATCAGGGCTGTACCCTTTCACCATATCTCTTCAATCTCTATGCTGAGCAAATAATCTGAGAAATTGGACTTTAGGGAGAAGAATATGGTGTTAGGATTGGAGGAAGACTCATTAACAACTGCATTATGCAAGTGACACCACTTTCCTTGTTAAAAGTGAAAAGGATTTGAAACATTTAATGATAAAGATCAAAGAACACAGCATTCAGTATTAATTGTGCCCCAACATCAAGAAAACAAAAATTTTTACAACTCGGTCAGTAAGCAACTTAATGAAAAATGGAGAAAAAATTGAGGTTGTCCAAGACTTTGTTTTACTTGGTTCTATAATCAACACCCTCAGAGGCAGCAGTCAAAAAATCAAAAGACACATTACATTGGGAAATGATGTTGCAAAAGACCTCTTTAAAGTGTTGAAAAGTAAAGATGTTACATGGAAATCGAAGCTGCACCTGATTTTTGGTTGCATCATATGCTTGTGATAGCTAGATGATGAATAAGGGAAACAGAAGAATTGGTGCTTTTCAATTATGGTGCTAGAGAAAAATATTGAATATGCCATGGACTCCAAAAAGAACCAACAAATCCATCCTAGAAGAAGTGCAACCAGAGTGCTCCTTGGAAGCAAGATGACTAGACTGTGTCTGACATATTTTGGACATGTTGTCAGGAGGGACCAATCCCTGAAGTTGAATGTCATGTTTGGGAGAGTGGTGGGTCAGCTAATAAAAGAAAGAACCCTAACTTGATATATAGACACAGTGGCTGCAACAGAGAGCTTAAGCATAAAAATGATTGAGTGTATTACCACAGTGATGGGTAGTGTTTCATCCTGTTGTATACAGGTTCACTATAAGTTGGACCCAACTTGATGACACTTAACAACAACAGCCACTGCACCTGGCAGAACTTTATTTCTTAAAGTTTCCACTCACATTGTATTAGCAAAAGCAAGTTAGGGGTCTTTAGGAAATGAAGGGGCAATCCTGCCAAATATGTGGTACAAGAACCAATACATTAGTACACAATCCTAATGACTGTCACAATCACAATTATTTAGTGACAGAAGTAATATTAACATACAGAAGCCTAATCCTCCATTTTTCCAGAACCTTAAGTGTTTGTATTTTAAACTGTACTGAAGCATGCATCATGGTACACATCTGTAATCCCAGTACTTAGGAGGCTAAAGCAGGAGGATTGCTACAAGTTTGCAGCCAGCCTGGGCTATACAGTGTGTTCCAATCCAGCCAAGATTTCATAGTGGCACCCTGTCTCAAAATAACAGAAAAAAAAACAAAAACAAGCAAGCAAAAACTTGTGCTGAAACAAAATCCAAATATGTAACACAAAAAGATGGAATCCTAAAATAATTTCTGTTTAGCATTATATAATTTTTTGCCATGTGTTCACTTCCTAAAAGGGGCTTATAATGAAGACAAAAGCTAAAATACTAGTCATTGTCAATTATGAAGAGAGTAAATTATGCACAGGAAAAACTCAAAACCTTTCTGTCTAAAACTTCTGGTTTTCTTCTACTTCCTTTATTAGAAAATTACATTACTGTTGATGTCTACATGCGACATCTATATCTGCTTACAGTGTCTTCTCAAATAGGGTTACCACATATAACAAAGAAAAATACAAGATATCTAGTTAAATTTAAATAAACATATAAATAACAAATAATTTTCAGTATAATTTTTCCAGATGTTATATGAAGAAAATATGTCCCAAATATTACATGTGACATAATAAATTATTAGATATTCAGATTTAACAAGGTATCCTATATTTTGTCTGACAACCCTCTCTGCAGAGCAGTTATCAAATGAGTTAACCTAAATTAAATTCATATAAATATTTATAACAAGCATACCAAATTTAAACAGAAACATTTGGGCAATGTAACTTGTCAAGATCCATGGAAAAACACTTGTTATTTCAAACATCATTTGGCAGAAGGGGTGGACTAAGTATTCACAGGATTTTTCATGAAACTTGATTGATTCTAACTTTATGGAGAAAACTAAATGCACAATATGCAAAACGATTTTAGAAAATAAAGGACACTCCTCTATGCTTTGAGCCTTTAAGCTCTCCTAGTTATTCATAAAACATGTAATAGGTTATTATGAACTATAATCATCCCATTGTGCTCTATCTGAGTTTTGGTACCTATTACCCAACCTCCTCCTATCCTCCCTCTCATCCATCCTTTATAGCCTCTGGTAATCACTATTCCATTTTCAAGTTGACATTTTTTGATATCCACATATGAAAGAGAATGAATATACAATATTTGTCTTATTGTATTAACTTATTTATGTCCCCAAGTTCCACCCATTTTGATGTGAACAATAATCTATCATTCTTTTTAATGACTGAATGATATTTCATTATGTATTTATATGCCACATTTTTTATCCATTCATCTGTTGATAAGCATCCAGGTTGATCCCTTATCTTAGTTATTGTGAATAGTGCAACATAAATGTGGACGGGGACATGCATAAACAATAAATACGGGCATGCATAAATAAACACAGATATGGACATGCATAAACAATAAACATGGGCATGCATTAACAATAAACATGGTGTCTTTTTGATATACTAATATAATTTCCTTTGGCTATATACCCAGTAGTGGGACTCCTTGATCATATGGTATATCTATTTTTAGTTTTCTGAGGAAAATAATAAGCCTAGTTTTAGTTTATTGTTTGATAGTTTCTCCATAATGATTATACAAATTTACATTCCCACCAATATTGTGCTATGAGTTCCCTTTTCTCTACATATTCACCAGCATTTGCTGTTTTTGTCTTTTTGATAATAGTCACTCTAACTAGAGTTAAGGGCTGGGATTTAGCTCAGTGGTTAGAGCACTGCGCTGCAGTCTCTGAGGTCCCGAGTTCAATTCCCAGCACCCCAAAAATGGGAGAAGGGCCTGGCAATCCACTCCCAAGGCAATCTCGAAACAGTCAGCCATTGAAAACCCTATGAGGGTCTCTATGAGTCGGATACCGACTTGAGGGCACCTAACAACAACAACAACAAACTAGAGTTAGATGATATATCATTGTGGCTTTGATTTGCATTTTCCTGATGGCTAATGATATTGAGTGTTTTCCTTAAGTTTAATGGTCTTTTGAATTTTTCTTTACAAAATATCCTTTCATATCATTTGCCTACTTTTAATTGGATTTTTTCATTCTGTAGGTTGTCTATTCTGTTGATTATTTCCTTTGCCCCTTAGTTTGATATTATGACATTTGTCTATTTCTATTTTTGTTGCCTGTGCTCTTGGGATTTTATCCGAAAACATCATTGCCTATACTAATGTTTTGAAGTGTTTATTTCTAGTAGTTTCATAGTTTCAAGTTTTCCCTTGATATCTTTGATCCATTTTGAGTTGAATTTTGTATAGGATGAGATGTAAGGATCTAGTTTCAATCTTCTGTATACGAATATCCCGTATACAGCACCACATATTAAAGAAGCTGTCCTTTCTTCAATGTATGTTTTTGACACCTTTGTTGAAAATCACTTGGTTATAAACACATGGCGTTATTTCTGTACAGTCTATTTGTTCTATTGGTCTGTGTCATTTTTACACCAATACCATGTTCCTTTGATTGCTACAGCCTTGTAGTATGTTTTTAACTCAGGTAGTATGATGCTCCCAGGCTTGTTCTTTTTGTTTAAGACTTTAACAAAGGAGATGGAAATGTTAACTACTCTGATTTGATCAGTATACATTGTATACATGTATGGAAATATGATACTGTACCTCATAAATATGTTCAGATATTATGTTAGTCCATTTTTTAACATTTAAGGAGATGAAAATGCTAACTACCCTGATATATGGGTATTGAATTATCACACTGTACCCCATTTAGTATGTACAATAAAAATATTTTAAATTAAAAAATAAAGGCAATTACAAGTAAAAATACTTAAAATGCGTTAAAAATCACTTGAAAGTATTCACACTAAATCTTGAACAAGTATTATCTCTGAAGAATGGACAGATAATTGAGTTGTTCAGAAATGTTGTAATATTTTTACAAAAGAAATGAATTCATGCATTACCTTGTAATCTTTTTAAAAATGTTAAAACTAACACTAGAAGATGATGATACAATGGTCTGTAAATCTTGATTAGTAGTATGTAAGATTTGAGTATCTTTGCTCCAATTTCCTTTTTAGTTTCTATGGTATTACAAAGAATGCAGCTTGTAAACAAAAACTACCCATTAATACTGAAGACACTTTCTTATCTTAAAAAAATCAATAGCATCTTTAATAGCTCTTGCTCTATCATTGAATAATTAGGATTGCCCTCTCTGATAATATGTGTGCTATTTACAGAGGCATGCACACCAATTTGCTCTGCTTTAATTTGTTTATCTATTGAATGTGTTTTAATTTTAATTATCCCATGGCCATTTGCATGCACTTTTATGTAAAGAGGAAAAGCAAGCTAAAACATGCACTTTCTGCATATCACTGTTTATTATCTTTACCAGTGGATAAAACAACTTTACCACCTTTCCAGGAGTTTAGAGATGCAAATAAAAACATTCAAGCTGCCTTATGCTAGGATTATGGCTATAGGAGAGTATCATGAGCATTTCAGAAACTCAAAATAGTGGAACATAGTATTCTTAAAGTCACGCCTGCAAGGATGTGAAGCAGGTGGTTTCCTAGGCATCCTAAATGGCACCTATTTCAAATGTTCCACCCCGTTGTCTCCCTGAGCTATTGAAGTACTCTAAGAAATTCCAATGACTTAGTGGGAAAACAACAGCATACTTAGTAACCTCACTTTCTCAATCACTGATGCAAGCTATATGGTTGCCAGTGGCCACATCATAGATATGATGAGCTTGAGTCTGAGATGGGTAATCTGCTAAGGTAACAAGAATTTCACCAACCACAGGAAGACAGCCGGACAAATTTATACCATATGTAAGAGATGTTACCTTTATGGAGAAAAATTAGACTCCCCCGATGATATTCCATGAGTTTGATCATGCGAAGTAAAGAAGCAGAAAGTTGGGAGTATTGTGTTCCCACCCCATTGGCCTCCTCTGCCTTTAGAGTCCTAGCAAGACTTAGTTGAACCATTTCTCTGTTTATTACACAGACATGTTCAGCTTCTTCCCCGGGCCTCTGTTCCTGGCTAGGTGTCATCCTCTCTCTTGCTTTCACTCAACAACCAGAGAGAGACTGAAGCACTGACTTCTCCTATTCCCACATGATCCATTTTCTCCTTAAGGCAATCTGCTCGGGCTTCATCCTCTCACCCAAATGCCTCTGGTAAAAGTCATCATTGAAGGCATAGATTTAAGTCCTAAAAACACCTGCAAGTTTCTCCCTCATTAGACTTCTCTTAAGCAGTTGATTCTGATGGTCTCTCCTCTTAAGAACACTCTTCCTGGTTAGGACACCCGTTTGTTTCTCTCCTATCTTCTGGACACTATTTTTTGATGGTGATTTAGGAAGTCCAATACATACCACTGGGCTGGGATGTAGCTCAGTTGGTAGAGCACTGCTCTGCAGTCTCTAAGGTCCCGGGTTCGATTCCCAGCACCACAAAAATGGGAGAAAGACATGGCAATCCACTCCCAAGGCAATCCCGAAACAATCTGCCATTGAAAATCCTATAAGGGTCGCTATGAGTTGGGCACAACTCGACGGCCCCTAACAACAACAACAACAACAACAACAACAACATACATACATACATACATACATACATACCACCATTCTCTTCCTCACCAAAATATGTAGCCAATCAGTCACAAACTCAGAAGCCAAACTGGAGATAGACTTATTGCCTTTTTGTTAACATACATGGTAGAAGACTAGGACTCAGACCAGGGTTTCTCAACCTCAGCATGATTGACATATTGGACAGAAAACTTGTAAGAGGAGTGAAATGTCCTGTGCTCTGTGGGATGTTTAGCAGTATTCCTAACTCTTATCCCCCACCCAGATCCCATTAGCATCCTCCCCATCCTTCAACTGTAAAACCCAAAGTATCTCCACACATTGCCAAATGTACCCCTGGGGAAGAGGGCTTCGGCAGCCTCCACCCGACCCTAGCCACTGAGAATCACAAATTAGAGATGTAGAGTCAAGAAGATCTATTAATACTGTACATGGAATTAACATATTTATTCATAAGGCTCCAGCTAAGCTGAACAGCCTCAGGGTTTTCCAAAGACATAGGCTTCTTACTATAAAGCACAGGATAAACAGAAACTCTCACTCTGCAAAGAAACAGATCCCCAGATTAGTGAAATAGGACAAGGACTAGGTTGATTCATCTGAGAAGAGTGATGGGGAAAGGGATTTGGGGGCACGTGGGAATAAGCGTTCCTCATTACACTAACACTACCAGTTTTTTTCATGAACCCCATTTCTTCAACCCTCTCCTGATCTGCCAGTAACTCTTAGTGTTCCATTCTTTACTGTTTTCTCACCATTTCATTGGGCAATCTCACTCTCCCAGTGGCTTGAACTATGATCTAAATACTGACAAATCTGTTTTCAGCCAAATCTTCATCTCTTGGGCTCCAGTCCCAAACAGTCAACTGCTAACAGTATCTCTCCCCTTGGATATCCTTCTCAATACATATTCATGCTGTACTTACTATCATTCCCCCAAGGAAATCTCCCTGTGTTGAAGAATAGCAACTTTGCCCATTCTGTTGTTTGAATTTAATGTGTGGAAATCCTGGCTGAACCCTTTCCTGGAGCTCCGTGCCCAATTAGTGTGTGCATCTCATCAATCCTCTCACTTAAGCATCATGAGAATCCACTTTATTTTCTCCATCCTTAATTTATAGATTCATCATTTCCTGATGAGATTACTATAACAGTTTCATCACACATTCCAACCTTCATTACCTAGCATATGATTTCCCTGTATTTAAACAAGTAACTAACACCTGTATCGTATTGTCTGGTCATTCCTTCAGGGGTCCTCGATTGTCCTCAGGGCTCTGGACCAGGCTTCATTTGATCTGCCCCTCCAGTCTTAGCTCTGCTATGTTCTTCCTATTGTTTCCATAAGTGCCCCTTCATGCCTGCCCTTGGCGCATACTCTTCTCTTGAATCGCTCTCCCCCTACCTACCATTTGCCTAACTGCTTTTCAGTGTTAAAGCTATCCAAAGGAATTATTGATTCTAAGAGCCACCTTTGAGACCTCCCATTTTAATGTAAATATCCCTTCTCTCTAATGTGCCCTATATTTTCCTCTTTCATCTATTTTTATAATCCAATTATTTTTGGTTCTTATTTCTCTGTGAGATTTTTATTTCTCAGTACTGGGGGATTAAACCAGAGCCTCACACATGGTAGGCAAGTTCTCCACCATAGAGGTGCATTCCTAATTCCTTTTTAATTTTTATTTTGAGACAGGATCTCACTAAATTGTACAGGCAGCCTCTGGCCTCAAACCTGAGATCCTCCTGCCTCAGCCTCCTGAGTCTCTGAGATTACAAATGTATGCTGTGATGCCAGGCTTCTGTGAGCTTTTTAGGGATAAAGACCACATGATAAACATTTTTGTTGAGAAGACACTCAATAAGTGTTTACCCTATGAACAAATGAAGTATTGCTTTATGATTGCTCCATTTTTTTCTTGTTTTCAGGGTATCAAATTTAGGTCTTCCCCAAACATACTTGGTATTACAGTATCCATCAACAAAGGAGGTTAAGGACAAAGAACAAAATAAATCTGCAGGGCATAACCCATCCAAATGAATCAAGAACTTCTTACATGCTGTTATGTAAGGAATATGCTGAGAAAACATATGTTGACCCTGAGTCATCCAAGACTTTCTCTCACAATAGAAAACCTTTCAGTGGAGCCTGGGGTGTAGTTAGTTGTAGAGTGCTTCCCTAGCATGTGCAAGGCCCTGGGTTCACTCTCCAGCACCACCACAAAAAAAATTTTTTTAAATAAGGCTCAATAGTATTTTTCCTCTGGAAGGAGAATTCTTTTTCTCCTGCTTTACACTAATGTATTCCACAAAACTCTTAGAAAAATTTTCCTTTATTAAATTTTTCCCAGTGAGGAAAACAAATGTTTTCCAACCAACATGAATATTAGAGTTAGTTTTTAAATGTAATATTCCTGAGCCGGGCATGGTGGCACGCGCCTGTAATCCCAGCAGCTTGGGAGGTGGAGGTAGGAGGATCACAAGTTTGAGACCAGAGGTAGTCTGCGTAACTTAGTAAGACCCTGTCTCAAAAAGTAAAAAAGTGGGCTGAGGGTGCAACTCAGTGGTCCAGCACTTGCAGATCATGCAAACGCAAGGCCCTAGGTTCAACCCCCAGTACCAGAAAAAAAATAATAATAATATTCCTGAGTCAGAAGGACACAAAATTAAGTTTTTATGTTAAAGACAGGTTTTATAGATTATATACTGAGGTGTTGTTGTTGTTGTTGTTGTTGTGCCAATCAATACTGAAGTATGTTGTTGTTGTTGTTAGGTGCTGTCAAGTCGGTATCTGACTCATAGCGACCCTCAGAGGGTTTTCAATGGCTGTTTCGGGATTGCCTTGGGAGTGGATTGCCAGGCTCTTCTCCCATTTTTGTGGTGCTGGGAATCGAACTTGGGGCCTCAGAGACTGCAGTGCAGCGCTCTACCCACTGAGCTAAATCCCAGCCCAATACTGAAGTATACATATACTAAATACTGATTTTCAATTATAAGACCTTTGATTCAACAATATAAACTGACCAGCAAGACAAGATAAGAAAGTTACATTTGTTCCCAAGTTCAGTATAGTAAGATGCTATAGATCTGATGTGATTATTTTTGACAACACAGTCAAATACTCTTTGAATACTCTTCTTATATTTAACAGATTCATGCCTCATGCCTCTTGGTGGGATTCAAAGAATCCTTCACACTACAGAAGCCAGACAATTCTTTCCTAGCCACTTTACGGCAGGTTCAGATTGTAACCAAACTTTGCCAATTACATAAAATGAGCTGGTATTTTAATGAAGCCAGTAAATCAGGCCCCATATATGGGCGTTCCTAGAGAAAAAGATAGTGGCACAATGCAGCCTCTGGACCTGGCCCAGGCAGGAAGAAGAGATTTCCTTGTGGTGGCACCTAGTGCCTAGAGTTGGGAGTATTGCCATGGCAGCCGCAGCCTTTGTGCCCAGGCAGGAAGAAGAGATTTCCTTGTGGTGGCACCTAGTGCCTAGAGTTGGGAGTATTGCCATGGCAGCCGCAGCCTTTGTGCCCAGGCATGCCACAACGCTGGATCCTCTGGAGCATCTCTGAAGTTGGTTTTAGTATTGCTCTTGGTTGCCTATTCCTTATTCCTAATTCTCTAACCTTCCCTGATGTACTCTGAGCTATCGAATTCCCATTTCATATATTCCTTTTGTCCTGCAAACAGAGTTAATTCTTATTATTTGCCACTCAGAGCCCTGATACAGAAATAAATATTGTCTATATGTTAAATAGCCTACAGCCGTAGCCCTGTGGCATCCGATCCTGTCAGATCTCGGAAGCTAAGCAGGCTCTGGCCTGGTTAGTACTTGGGTGGGAGACCGCCTGGGAACACCAGATACTGTAGGCTTGGGAGAAGGACTTGGCAACCCCCTCCCAAAAATCAATCTGCCATTGAAAACCCTATGAGTAGCAGAGAGGCACTGACAATAGTGTTTCACCTGTTGTATGTAGGGTCGCTATGAGTTGTATACCGACTCGACAGCACCTAACAACAACAACATATGTTAAATCTCTCCAAATTTTTCTTAGTAGGAACAACAGGAGGAGAGAGAAAGCAAGGGAGAGAGAATTAAGCTGGTGCACATGAACTAACATTTAGCCAAATGTTGTCTGAAGGGCACTAGCATTATAGTCATGTGGAACATGCTTTCTAATATGTAGATCCCTACCCTCAACTGCAGAATCCAAAGCCTCCAGGTAACCAGAGAAACTACTATTTCTAACAAGCAGTCCATGGGGTCATAATAAACTGGAAAGACTGGGGTCATTATGAATGGAAAAGATGGAGAGTCATTACCACAAATGAAAATTCCCAACTATCAGAATCACTCTTATCTTTGCACCCACAAGTCCTGGTCCATTAATAACTAGAAGAATATATGCTATTACACAGAAGAATAATATTAAACATTGAAAAGTCACTTAATACTTCTGGACTTTTATTTTCTTAAAGTACTTTCAAAAACTTTGGAAGGTAAACAATAAATGTTAATTATTCCATGATCTGAAGAATTAATGAAATGACAACCGCATTGACAAATGATTGGACAGATATAATTATATACTGATACTTGAAGTGGGGTAGTTTAAATTTAAATAGATAAGACGAACAGATGTATTGACAAGATCTTAAGACTCATTTTCACCATACATGGATCAAAATATATACAAGTTCTCACTTTAAAAAAAAAACACAAAAATTTATACAACAAAAGATAAGACATCTTTGCTATAATGTTTCATTAAATTTCTAGAAATTTAAGCCTCAAAGTTTATAATTTTTTACATTTTTAATAAAACCTCCAAATGTTACAATACCACAATGACTCCTCAGCATTAAACTTAAGAAACATGAATGCTCCAGTTCCTATCTATCTCACCCTTTACCTCTCCCATGACCTTAAAAGTTCTCCTGCTAAATTGGATATTCATATGAAGAAGAATGAAATTAGACCCACCTCTCTTACCATATTAAAAACTCAACTAAAAATGGATTAAAGACTGAAATGTAAGACCTGAAACTATGAAATTAGTAGAAGAAAAATAGGAGAAGTGCTATTAGAATGGGTAAGGACTTTTTTGTACATTGCAATGGGCAAAGATGTCTTTGTAAGACTCCAAAAGCACAATAAACAAAAGCAAAAATCAACAAATAAGGTTATATTAAAGATTTCTGTACAGCAAAGGAAATAATCAACAGAGTGAAGAGACAACCTACACAATGAGAGAAAATATTCACAAGCTAAGGTTTGATAAGTGCTTAATATCCAGAATATAGAAAGAACACACACAACTTGATAGCAAAAATATAATAATATGATTAAAAATGAACAATACTTCTGAGTAGATATTTCTCAAAGAAGGCATACAAATGGCCAATGGATATATGAAAGATGCTCTACATCACTAATCTTCAGGGAAATGAAAATTAAAACAGTAATGAAATATCACCTCACCCTGGCAAAAATGGCTATTATGAAAAAATCAAAGACAGAAAATGTTGGCAAGGAGGTAGAACAAAGGGAATCCTTTCACATTGTTGGTGAGAATGTAAATTAGTATAACCACTATGGAAAACAGATTCCTCTAAAAGTTAAAAATATAATGAATGTATGATCCAGCAAGCCCACTACTGGAGATTTTTTATATATATATATATATATATATATATATATATATATATATATGTATATATATGTACGTATATATATGTATATATGTATATATATGTGTGTGTGTTTGTATGTATATATATGTATATATATACATACATACACACATATGCACACACACATATACATACATATATATGTATGTATACATACATATATATATATATATATGTATATATATTTCAAAGAGACACCTGCACTCCTGCACTTTCATGTTTATTGCAGCACTATTCCAAGAAATGAAAATGACATAACTGGCCACTGGCCAACAACAGAAGAATGAACAAAGTAAATATAGTACATATATACAATGAAATACTATTCAGCCCTTAAAAGAACATCTTCCACATGGGCCTTTTCTTATGGCAGCTTACTGTATTTAAGCCAACAAAGGAGAGATTCCATCGAGTCCACTAGCAAGGCAGAAGTTACAATCTTATGCAATATTATCACAAAAGCGACATCCTACTTTCCACATTGTATTATTTAAAAAAGAACTCTGAGTGTGCTGTACACACTCAAAAGAAAGAGATTACAAAAGGAAAAGAATGCTAAGAAGTGGAAATCATCAAGACAACTATCTTAAAGATGATCTACCATAATACATAAAACATTATTCAGAGAACACACTCTGTAATCCCAGGACTCAGGAGGCTGAGGCAGGAGGATCAACAGAGATTCGAGGCCACCCTTGTCTACACAGTGAGTTCCAGGCCAGAGGGGGCTACACAGGGAGATTCTGTCTCAAAAAACAAGCAAAACAAAAACAAAAAACAAAAAAGAGGTCATACTTTTGAGTTGAGAGCTAAAGGTTCAGGGGAGGAAGATTTTCTCTTTTATTTTGTCTTTTTTCAAGTAATTTACATTTTGATCCCCTAAATGCCTTACTCTTTAGTTTTAATATTTGCACACTGTTCCCATTTTGATAGGAAAAGATAGAATTAGCAATTTTACATATAGGCAGAAACTATCACCTTTCTTGGCATAAGTGAAGACACACATAAGGTACTTGCTTCTCCACCATCAAAACAATATGCTAATGACATGCAGGAAAATGTGGGATGTTAGTTTGTTTTAACTCAATTGTTTGGACAATGGCCTACATTCTTTGGGATATTCTGACTACAAAAACCAGTCTAAACCAGGTGCTGTGGCACAGCACTACAATCCCCAGAGACTCAGGAGGCTGAGGCAGGAGGATCACAGGTTCAAGGTGAGAAGTAGCCTGTGCAAGTTAATGAGACCTTGCATGAAAAAAAAAAAACTTAAAAAGTGGGCTGGGGCTACAGCTCAGTAATAGAGCACTTGTCTAGCATGTGCAAGACCCTGGGTTCAACCTCCTAGTACTAGGGGGGGAAAAAAAAGCCTAGTGAGAACTGAAAACATTTTGATAATTTGGAATATCTTGTGATTTTTGTTCAATTTGTTCCACAAATAATTTGAGTGCTCATTACATGGCAGACATTGTATCATTCTTCAAAATGCACCACACAAAGAAAATTCTAGTATAGCTTCTCAATTTGGTCTTTGGCATTAATATGAAAATGAATGTTCTCTGCTTATAAGGAAAACGATACTGAAAATAATAACCCATACTCAGAACTATTTTTCCTCCACAGGGTATTTTAGTGCATCTCATCAATCCTCTATGCCGCCAGTATTTGAGATACCAGCAGGGCCATGCACAGAGGACAAATTTCAGCCTAGTTTCCAGACTAAGACAGACTAAGAAGGACTGGGCAGTCCACTCCCAAAACAATTGTTGCTGCTGTTGTTAGGTGCCATCAAGTCAGGTCCAACTGATAGCAACCCTCACAGGGTTTTCATTGGCTGTTTTGGGATTGCTTGGGGAGTGGATTGCCATGCCCTTCTCCCAACCAGATACAATTAGTCATTGAAAATCCTATGAATAACATAGAAGCACTGTCAACTATAGTGCAGGAGAATGAGCCCCCCATGTTGGATGGCATTCAAAAGATGACTAGGGAAAAGTTGCCTCCTTGAAAAAGAGATGACCTTAATGATGAGAATGGAGTAAATCCCCTGGGACCTCCATTTGCTGATGTGGCATGACTCATAATGAAAAGAAACACAGTGTCTGCAACACTGGGCCCAAGCATTTAAAAATGACCATGTGCGTGGCACAGCGTTGGGTAGTGTTTTGTTCTTCTGTGCACAGGGTTGCTATGAGCTAGACCCTACTCAAGAGCACCTAACAACAACAACTACATCTCTACTATATTGCTGGCATAGATCAAAGTCCCCAGATTTTCTTAGTTCAGTATCCTTCATGTCTCAGTATTAGTTCACAGTACCCCAGAACAAAAGAAATATCAAACATTTATTAAGATTGGGTCCAAACAAGTATTAATATTCTAACAACTTAACATTTTCAATATTTGAAAAACCAATACATAAACTGGAAAGAAAAATTATATTCTCACATTCATTATGAAGTGTGCACTTCATGGACACTACACACCTTCTTAAACCTTGAAGTCATTTCAGACTTTGCTACCCTCATTTGATGCTCCGTGTGGATTTTCCTAAGGGCTTGTTTTTATTGCCACAACCACTGATTCCACTGATTTGAAAAAATATAATTAAAAGGAATGTGTTCAATTTAAAGTTTCAACTTGATGCAGTAGTCCATGCAGTACCCAACAGATGTTGGTCATTGTGGTTTCCTTCAAAGATTTAAAACGTCCTAGGATGCCTTTGTGGATTTACTTCAGTGTCTCTGGTCACCTAAGTACCTAGTTAGGGAATCTGAGGCAGAGATATAACAAATATTTAGAAAAAAAAAAGAAAAAGCACAATCAAAATTCACTTATCTATTTGCTATTTTCTACACGAGCTCTTCTACTGAAACAAAAGTTCAAGTAAATCCAATTTGACTGCTGATACATTAAGATCCCAAACAGATGAAGCAAGCAAATGAAGAAATTAAAGTCTAGAGGTTCCAACAAATTTACTTTTTATTAGCGAGAGATCCTAATCACATATAGTATACAGAAAATACCCTGTGCCCATAAAAATGCTGTTACATTAACAAAAATAGACTGCTTTTGTTCTAATCTTGAATTATTTTGTATAAAACTAAAACTATAGCCACACTGGGTAGGTGGGATCTAAGTTAATGAACACAGATAATTTGAACAAGTTATTTGAAATCAATCTTTACTATAACAGAAACATGGAATTCTTATTCCAGGGCTACAAAGAGAGGGCAAAGGCTTGGCTACTCTTCTACTCTTGCTGTTCACCCTGTGACAGAATTTGTTCCTCTGAACACCAAGTGTATAGCCATTAATCTCTTCTGAACATAACCAATCATTGTCCTCTTGACCTTCTCTCTCAGTCTATGGATGAGAATTTCTCCTGCCACACACCGTGGTGAAGAAGCTACAAAAATGCCCCTACCAGATGTTCCTCCCTGTGGAGAATGAAATTAGATAAGGCCTGTAGAGTGAGAAACAAATTGAATTCATTTAACCGAATTGCTACCTGACCAAGAAGGTTCATCTTAATGCACAAGCACAAATTCCAAGGCAGGAATAGCATCAACAAGATGAATTGTGCTCTCAGTCTGGATGGCAGAGCTAGATGCTGACTGTGCAGTTACTGGAAGGTGAGCCAGTGAGTCAACTTCTTTTTTGAACTGTCTCTGTTTGCATCTCGTGTTTTTTAAAAAATAGACTGCCTTTGTTGAAACAGTTCTATCCATCTCTGTAGTGGATTTTCTATTGTGCAATTACATGATTAGAATAATAAATCTTTGGGTGGGTGAAATGCCTGAAGAAAACAGTTCTTCACAGTGACATTTTCAAAGCATTGGTGCCTATATTATCTGTCAAGTCCAAAGTCACTTCATGAAATTTAGGAAATATTTTCACACAAAATTCACAACAAATTAGGCCATATTGTCTTGAGTTTAACACAATGTAGGTGCCAATCTGTCACATTATGGTATCTGTCCCTGTCTCAGAATGAAATCAACATCAACTCATGAGCTGAATACTAGGTAGCAGAGATACTGGTTTCTAAGGATCTTCTTCACAAATAAATACCACTCTGGGCTTTTATCTAACCATCCCTTTGATGGTGCAAGCACATTCCCAGTCTACCCCTCCTCCACAGAAAGAGGCTGTTCTGCTGTGATATCATGCACCATTGCGTCCTGGGTGCTTACTCTTCCCCTTCACACACCTCCTCACTTCACACATGGGAGGTTGCAGAGAAATATGCATGAGATTTGGGCTCAGGTCACCCAGGGTTTGGTCCTAATTCTGCTGCTTTGTAGCTGTGAAACCATGAACAGTGCATTTACTCTGAGCATTGGTCTCGGGTTCCACAAAATATTTATTTTCAGGTAGGAGACCGAAACATGTAAACTCTGTCAGGCCTTTACTGAGCAGAAGCTGCTGGCAAAAGCTGCTGGGGCTATCTCTATCAGAGGAGAGAACAGCAGCCAGGGGAGATTTTTATGGGTTGTAGGTAGGAAAAGGGGAGGGGTAGCCATCGTCTTGTCTAGGGATAGGTAGAAAGAGGGTGTGTGAAGGAATTCTGATAGGTTGTAGGAGGAAAAAGGAAGTAGTCATCAGTTGCAGGGTCCGGGGACAGACATAGGCCAGGTTCTGGTGGGCAGCTTTGGCAGGCTTTTGAGGGCTGAGGCACTATGGGAAGAAGTACCATCTTGTAGACAGTCCCCATTTTGTAACAGGTACTGCCTAATATTCCAGTGGTTTTGTTTTAGGTTGTTTGGGTGGAGGTCATCATCTTCTATAACTTCTTCCAGCTGAGAAAGGGCAATGTTCATGGATGAGGGTGATGGAGGTACTGATAGGGAGTGGATAAAGGCAGGACATCTTGGCACGGGGAAAAATCATCTCCTCCACGGAGTGATTGGTATCCCACCATGAAGAGTTCAGTAACTGTCTGGTTGGTAAAGGCACACATGTGTTCCTGCAGAAAATTTTGAAAACAGCAAAACTAAAAAAACCCAAACAAGCCCAGCAGACAGAGACAGAGCAGTGGCCCTAAGAAACAGAATAGCCTGGGGAATATGTGTTGTAGGAGAGTTTGATGGGGTTGCATGTTTTATAAGTCCCAGCACCAGGACTCTATCTCCTCCTGGAGTTCTGAGATCTTATCTTTGACTATACCTGACTGATTAAGGAAATAACATTCTTCTCCCAAAAATGAGCAGGTTCCTCCTTTTTCTGCTGTAAGTATGTCTAAAGCTTGGCGATTTTGGAGAGTTACTGCCACTAAGGAGGTGATCTGGCTCTGAAGTGCCTCAAGGGCCATCATGACATGTTCTATGTCTTGATTTAGTTCTTCTTAGATCTTATGGTAAAAATGAGCAGAAGTAGATATCTCAGCTATGCCTTTCCCTATTCCTGCCACCACTCCTGTCCTGACAAGGAAGGGAGGAGGGCATACTTATAGCAGAGATGGAAAGGAGAAGAGGAAGTAATTGCTGTTAAGAGTTCCCCATCCATGTGGACAGTAAAACTGGGAGTAAGGAATACATAGATGCAGGAGAGGTTGGAAGAGGAGTACAAGAGCCCAGAGGAGCAAGGGTCTTATAGGGGTTGGGAGAAAGGATGAGGTTATGTTGTTGGAGTCTTTGGTTTTTGTTTGTTTGTTTTTTAATAAAAGGATAGAGTCTGTGGGGAGAAGAGAGATGTCAGAGATACAAGGGTTATGGAGCATTTTGTTTTTGTAGGGTGAGCTGTTTTGTACCTAAGACAAGGCAAGAGAAATAGCCATTAAAGAAGTTCCACATAGGGAGAGGCAAACCCAGCAGGCTGAGGAAAGTGAAGGGTTGGTGTTGTTTAGGAGCAAGAAAAGGAGATGAGAAAGCTAGAGACGGGATTAGATTGGGGATGGCTGATAGTTTTGTTAATGATGTCTACTACAATTTGAGATGGGGCTTTGGGTGTGGCAGGGTTGCTATAAGCTTTGAGTATGGTTATGATACCCCCTACGGGTCTTTTCCCCAGCCATCTATTCTGATACCAGCTGGCTGGCCGACCTTGAGCCCAGTGAGAGTCTGTGGGGTCTGATATGTTTAGTTGAACTGGGTTAGAGCCTCCTTTGTTACAGTTTAGGGGAGCTCTGAGATTAACTAGGTTTGGATTTAAGATTACCTGAGTGAGTCATCCTACAGGACCAGTAAGGGCAGCAGTACTCATTTACAATATCACAGTCCCCAGTCTGCCTGTACTTATAGCAAAGGTATTTATGTTCAGTGCATATTCTCTTTCCCAGTCTAAGGAAAAGCAGTTGGAATACCAGGAGCTGGGATCAAGAACTCCTCAGGCATCAAATTGGAGGAGGATGCATGGACTGGAGCCATCCCAGATTGTTTTATTGATTATTCCTTGAACCCCCATGTTCATTTTATCTGGAACTCCCAACCACGCTGATTCAAGGAAAGAATGGCTGAGATTATTAATGAGATCCAGAAAAGGGTTAAAGTGTCCATGATGAGATGAGAGGGGCCAGAATCTAAGAGTAAAATGGAAGATGATACAGGGAGGAAGGCACCAAATATGATATCATTAGTGAGTGCAAGTCAAGGTGGTTGGTCCAAGACAAGGGTGAGATACAGGAATAGGAGTCAGAGTTTTTCAGGACATTTCTAGTCCTTGGGGGCTACTGTCCAAAGTCTTACAGCAAACAGAATAGTGAGAGTTCTGAGTAGACCCTGGGAGTGGGGAGACAGGAAGAAAGGCATGTCCAAAGCTCCCTAGGATTTAGTTTTTGGAATAGGATCAGCTGGTTAATAACAATGAAGGGTGAATCATTGAAAAATGGATAAGACTTAGAGCATTAAGGGAAGAGGAAACAGCAGAGGAGGAGAAATGTATAGACAGTGGTTTCTAGGGGGGTGAAATCTTGAAGAATTTGCCCAAGGGTTCATTTGTTGCTCTCTAAGGCCAGGGAGGCAGCTACTGCCAGTGCTCAAAGGTGGTGGGCCAACTCCTTGTGGTGGGGTCTAGCTGTTTTGAGAGGTATGCCACTGGGCCAAAGTGTCCCTCAGTAGTCTATCCTAGAACCTCAAAGCTAATACTGACCACTCGGCAACAATAGGATGAATGGTTTTTGTAGGTCTGGAAGAGATAGAGCAGGGGCCAATAGTATGGCCAATTGGAGTTGAAGAAAATGACTCTTAATAGGGAATGTGGAGTCTAATATCTCCAAGGGATCCCCCCTAGCTGCCTCATAGAGAGGTTTTGCCAGAAGATGGAAGTTGGGAATCCATAGGCAAAGGTACCCTGCCATTCCCAAAAAGGACAGAACCTCTGCTTTTGAGGTAGGTACTGGGAGATGGCAAATGAGTGTTTTCTATCTATTGTTATCTTCCTTTTGGGGGGACAAGATTTTAACCCCTAGATAAATAACAGAGGGTAAGGTGAGCTGAGCTTTGTTACATGAGGCACAGTATCCATGTTGGGCTAAAAAGCATAAGAAGGAAGAAGTACGTATGTGGGAAAGCTGTAAGGTAGGGCTGCAAAGATGATGATCATCTATATACTGAAGTAAAGAGGAAGGCTGGAGATTAGCTAGTTCAGAGGCCAGTGCCTGATCAAAAAAGTGAGGGCTATCTCTAAAGCCCTGTGGACGTACCATCCAGGTGTACTATTGAGAGTGATGGGTGTTGGGTTCTGTCCAGGTAAATGCAAAAAGATCTTGGGAAGTGGGAAGAAGAGGTACGGTGAAGAAGGCATCTTTGAGATCAAGAACAGGAAAGAAGAAAGAAGAAAGAAGAAAGAAGAAAGAAGAAGAAGAAGAAGAAGAAGAAGAAGAAGAAGAAGAAGAAGAAGAAGAAGAAGGAGAAGGAGGAGGGATATGAGACAATAGAGTATAAGGATTGGGGACAACAGGATATATAGGGACTACTGAAGCACTGATGACTCAGAGGTCCTGAACTAGTCAGTACAATCCATTTGGTTTGAAGACAGGTAGAATGGGAGTATTGTAGGGAGAGTGGGTATGACAAATGAGACCTTTAGTAAGGAGGCTGGATTTGAGAGGTTTTAGGCCCTGTAGGTGTTTTAGGGCAATAGAGTATTGTGGGACCTTGGGAAATTGGGAGGGATCCTTTAGGGTAAGTTTAATGGGAATATGGTAGTAGGCAATAGAAGGAGAGGAGGTATCCCAGACTAAGGGACTGACCCTGGATAGAGGTGGGCTGGGGGAAGAAGGAGAGGGATCAGAAGCCATCTGATGCAGCGGCATACTGGTGGAGTTAATGGAGACAGGATGGAAATATATGGAGGCCTTGAATTTTGACAAGATATCTCTCCCTAAGATAGAAGTAGGACAGATCAGTATGATCAGGAAACTATGAGAGAATGTAACTTCTAGGAAGGAGCATGTTAAGGGGAGTGTAGTTCTCAGTTGGGTAGGAATTCTATTAACTCCTACAATAGTAACCTGTGATGGGATCGTGGGTCCTCTGTATGTTGGTAAAGCTGAAAATGTGGCCACCCATCAAGTAAAAATGAAATAGGATTACCTGAGATGCTGACAATTACCCTGGGCTCGTTGTTGGTGATGTCCATGGGGGCTGATGGTGATCCAGGGCACCATCAGTCCTCCTCAATGGCAACTCTAAGAGTTGTGGCCCAGTGGGCTCCAACTGGGTGTTTGGGGCTGAGGGTGGTTTGACCTCCTACCATTCTGGCAAAAAGGACAATCAACCCTCCCCCCCCAGTGTCCCAGCTGTTTACAGTTCAGGCAAGGGGCCAGGAGGAGGGCTTAGGTGAGGGCATTCGTGGGCCCAGTGTCCTGGGTGTCCACATTTAAAGCATTTGCCCAGTCGGCTCCCATAGTTGGATAGATGTTTCCCTCGCAGTCTGGGTGCTCTTCCTTGTAAGGCAGCTGCCAGTATCTGGTAATTGGCCAATTTTGGTTGGGCCTTTTGTTTGTCCCTGTTTAATTGATCCTGTTTTGCCTGTTCCTCTCGATTATTAAATACCTTGAAGGCCACATTTAATAGGTCTGCCTGATTAGCCTGTGGTCCCTCCTCTACTTTTTTTTTCCTGATGTCAGGAACCGACTGGGATATAAAGTGAGCATTGATAATGATTATACTGGTTTGTGAGGTAGGGTCTATTTTAGTAAATTTTTGTAGTGCCTCAGTTAGGCAAGAAAATATTGGGCTGGACTTTCCTCTGGATTTTGAGTAATCTCCCTAATTTTATCATAATTGACCATTTGGAGGGAAATGTTTTTTAGGCCCTCTATGGGGCAAACATTGTATTTCATGACAGATCTTGAAATGTCTTTTTTGATGATGAATGCAACCCCATTTCTCTTTAGTTTATCATTCCCAGCATAGTAGACCATATGACTGACTCAAAATGGCCTATGCCAGTCCATTTTAGCTCACTGATGCCTAGAATGTCAATGTTTATGCGATCCATTTCTCTTTTAACAATTTCTAACTTGCCTAGATTCATACTACATACATTCCATGTTCCAGTTATTAATGGATGTTTACAGTTGTTTCTCCTCATTTTGAGTCGTGTCACATCATCACGTTGAGCACCCTGGGGTTTCACTCCATTTCCCTCATCACGGTATACTCTACTTGGAGGAGGCAACTCTTCCCCAGTAGTCTTTTGAGTGCCTTCCCACCTGGGGGCCTCATTTTCAGGCACTATATCTGACAATGTTTCTTTGCTATCCATAGGGTTTTCAATGGCTAGTTGTTTCGGGAGTGGCTCGCCAGGTCCTACTCCCTAGTCTGTTTTAGTCTGGAAGCTCAGCTGAAAACCTGTCCACCTTGGGTAACCTTGCTCATGTCTAAGGTTACAGTGGCAGAGCTCTCAGCCTCATCACAACACGCAAGCCCCCACGGCAAACTGACAGACATGTGGGGGCTCTGATGGTAAAGTAATTAATACGAGGATGGAAGGCCAGTTAATATGACTATTATTCAAATTTATGCACCCACCTCCAAGGCCACAAATGAAGAAAGGGAAGACTTCTATCAGCTTCTGCAATCTGAAATAGATCAAACATGCAATCAAGACATACTGATAATCACTAGTGACTGGAATGCAAAGGTTGGAAACAAAGAAGAAGGCCCAGTAGTTGGAAAATATGGTCTTGGTGACAGAAATGAAGCTGGAGATCGCATGATAGAATTTTGTCAGACCAATGACCTTTTCATTGCAAATACATTTTTTCAACATCATAAACGGAGACTATACACATGGACTTCACCAGATGGAACATACAGGAATCA